>VDFB02340128.1:0-20779 GCA_007258455.2 Sequoia sempervirens | reverse complement strand
TCTTATGTGGTGGAGACCACTATGCTAGCCAATGTCCCAACAAGACACAAGGGACATAACCTCATGGAAATCCCTTATCTCCTCAACAAGTAGTGTTCCAACAAAGAATTCATGTGGCACTAGACAATTGGTAGGCAGAATACTAAATTACTCCAGTAGAAATTCCAGGTACTTTACTTGGCATACCAATTTTGATTCTAATAGACACTGGTGCTACAAAATGTTTTGTTTCTCATAAAGTAACTAGTAAGTCATCTAAGAAAGCTGACTTTATGAAAGAGTCTTGGTCTATAGAATATGCAAACCAGACAAGAGCAAAGGCAGAGCAATGATGCTTATTTGAGGCAAGGGTTGATCTTTTGAGTTTCATGATGGAAGTAAATCCTTATGTATCCCCCTTAGGATCATACAATGTCATACTAGAGATGAATTGGTTATGGAGGCATAGAGCCAAGGTTGATTGTCATACTAAAAAAATAGAGTGTCTAGATGACCTCGGTAACAAGGTGTACTTGTAAGGTACACTTAGGGAAGTAAAGCTGCGACAAGTCTTCGTCGTACAGATGCATAGAGCCAAGAAAAAGGGGTGTTAATTTTTTTCAGAAAAAATGTAAAAGCTGGATGAGTGCAAGGAGTTTACTTTTCATGAGGACATAATATACTATGAACCCCAGGATCTTCAAGAAGCCAAAGAAGGAGATCTATTGGAACCAAAGAAATCAGATACGAAGAAATATCCTATTTTAAGAGACTTTGAGGATGTTTTCCTAGATGAACTACCTGGTTTACCTCCCAAAAGAGTATTTGACTTCTCCATTGATTTAGTTCTAGGGTCAAAACCTATATCCAAGGCCCCGTATAGGATGACCACAACATAGCTAATGGAGTTAAAAGCTCAACTTTAGGAGTTGCTGTCAAAGGGATTAATCAGACCCAATGTATCACCTTGGGAGTGCCAGTGATCTTTGTCAAGAAGAAGGATGGTACACTATGATTATGTATAGATTATCATCTGCTAAATAAAACAAAAATAAAGAACAAGTACCCTTTACCATGTATCGACAATCTTTTTGATCAAATGTGGGGAGAAGTAGTATTCTCTAAGATCAATATGTGATTAGGATACCATCAAATTAGGCTCAAGGATGAAGATATTCATAAAACAAACTTTAGGAAAAGGTATGGGAATTATGAGTTCACAGTCCTACCTTTTGGACTAATGAATGCACCTGCGATATTTATGAACCCAATGAATAGTGTGTTCAGGGATTGTTTGGACAAGTTTGTGTTAGTCTTCTTAGATGGCATTCTTTTTTATTCTAAGAATGAGGAAGAACACCTCCAACATTTGAGGATTGTTCTCCAATGTTCAAGGGAGCATAAGTTTTTTGGTAAACTTTCAAAGTGTACCTTCTTTCAAAATAAAGTACAATATTTAGGTCATGTAATTTTAGAAGAGGGGATTGCAGTTAATCCATCTAAAATTAAAGCAGTACTAGAATGGCTAGCATTGAATAATGTACATGAAGTCCAAAGATTTATGGGATTGGAAGGATATTACATGAAGTTTGTAGCTAATTTTTCCAAGATAGATTTTCCAATCACATCATTGCAAAGAAAGGAGAAAAAGTTTGAGTGGTCAGAAAAATTTCAAGCAACATTTGATCAACTTAAGGAGAATTTAACTATGACTCCAATACTTAAAGTACTAGATATAGAAGTTGATTTGGTTATCACAGATGCTTCAGGAGAAGGTCTAGGTGGAGTACTGATGCAGGATGGGCAAGTCAATGCCTACATTCAATCTAGAAAATCGAAGCCTTATGAGTAGAATTATGCTTTGCATGATCTAGAGTTGGTAGCAGTTTTCCATGCATTACAGATGTGGATGCACTATTTGCTTGGGAAACCATTCGAACTAAAGCCCGAACACCATGTTCTAAAGTATTTATTTACCCAACTGAACCTGAATGCACGATAAAGGAGATGACTAGATTTGATATCAAAATATGATTTTGAGATCAAATATATTAAGGGAAAAGAAAATTGAGTTGGTGATGCCCTAAGTTGAAGGAGACATATATCATCAATGATATCAATTCATACCAATTTCAAGAATCAAGTGTTGTTGAAGTCCAAGGGCGACGAGTAATATGAACAAGTTAATAAAGCACTCTTGGATGATCCACAAGGCACAAGGTATGATGGGTTTCACTTTGAACCTGATGGTCTACTAAGGTTTGGAGGAAGGATCTATGTATCAAACTTTGAGTAATTAAGGAATACGATGTGGAAAAAAGTTCATTCTGCACCCTATTATGGACATCCCAGAGTAACTAAGTTATTGGTTGATGTGAAGCCATTATATTTTTGGAAAGGAATGAAGAGGGATATTGCAAGGTTTGCAACAAGTTGTCTAGAGTGCTAGAGGGTGAAGGCGGAGCATCATCACCTGGCAAGACTATTGTATCCTCATGAAATTCTAGAGAGGAAATGACAAATCATTAGCATGGATTTTGTACAAGGACTAATAATGTCAAGGAACAAGCATGATGTTATTCTAGTAGTGGTGGACAAGCTTATTAAAGTATCTCATTTTATTCTAGGGAACCTAATATATGGAGCTCCTATCATAGCTCACAAGTTTTTGCAAGAGGTGTTTAGGTTGCAGGTAGTACCTGGGAAAATTATCTCAAATAGGGATGCTCGTGTATTTTCAAGGTTTTGGAAAACCTTATTTTCTTCACTTGGGACATAGTTGAACATAAGTTGAACATATTATCATAATATAGATGGTCAAACAAAAAGGGTAGACCAAGTGTTGGAAGATCTGCTGAGAATGTATTGCATGGATCAACAATACAAATGAGAAGATTATTTACCTTTAGTGGAATTTGCATACAATAATTCTTATCATTTTGCTATCAAAATGGCTTCGTTTGAAGCATTATATGGAAGGAAGTGCCAAAATCCTATAAGATGGGATAAGCTAGAAGATAGGATTAGCCTTGGGCCAAAAATACTATTAGAGATGGAGGAGCAAGTTAGTTGGATAAAGAAAAGGTTAGCGAAGGAAAATGATAGAAAAAAGAGTTATGCAAATTTTAAGCGTGTGCCCAGATGTTTCTCAGTGGGAGAAAATGTTTTTCTTAGAGTTAAGCCTCACACTATTTATATTAAGTTTGGAAAGCCATCCAAGATGGCTCCACGTTATGTAGGTCCTTTTGAGGTTCTCAAAGAAGTTAACCTTGCCACTTACCGAATTTCTTTACCACCAACTCTTTCCAGGATGCATAATGTCTTTCATATGTCGTATCTTAAAAAGTACATAGCAGGAGGTAATCATGTTATTGATTGGAATGCTTTACAGGTACATGACCCAAGAGTGGTAACGATCGAGCCTCTCAGAGTACTTGAAATATGTAGGCTTCAACTACACAATAGAGAGGTTTTGCAATGCAAGGTCTAGTGGGACCAGTATGCAGAAGATTCAACCACTTGGGAAGACTATTTAGAGATTAAGCAAAAGTTTCCTCATGTTTTGTAAGATTTTGAAGGTTCATGAAAACAATCTTTATTATGTTTTATGTTTATGTTTTGATACTTTAAATCATCAGGGACAATGATTCATAAGGGGGAGGATATGTTACACCCCATTGTGTATTCACCAATTACGATTACTTTTTTATGAGTAAATATGTTTTAATGAATTTCAATGAATGTGTGAGATGTATGAATATGCATTATGACGTGATGACTTTTTAAATGCCTTAATGGTGCAAATGGTATATGATGAATATGATTTTCATGTTATCGGATAACTTCGTTCATGTTGCACTAAGTTGGACGTAGGAAAGATTTGAACCCTCCAGTGAGGAGAGGGAGAGTATCACCTAGGAGAAGAAGTTGGTATGGAAACCATTGGTGTACCTACTTAAGTAAACACACACACTCACTGCCTAGGTTAGACAAGCCTAGTCAAGTCAGTTTGAGCTATGTGTCGGTAAGTGTTTTAAACCTTGGTGATAGCTTTTCGGGTTGGTAAGAATGTTTGGATGATTGTCTTTGATTGTCTTTGATTGTTTAGTTGATTTGAGTTATAGTGTTAAAATCCTTTTATTGAGCATGGGATATATTTTGTGTATTTAAATATATATAAATGTATACATATATATTTATATTATATGTATATATGTATATATATGGTAACTCATATATATGAGCGTATGTGTGTATGAGCATGTGTAAGTAGAAATACCTACGTATAACCATACATAGATACGTCATACATATGCATATTCACATAGATATATATTCACTTTATATATACATGTCAATATATACAGTATGATATTAAAATGTTGATATATGTGTACATTAATATGTATGTATATGTATATACATACTAAATTAAATTATATATATATATATATATATATGAAATGTTATATTGAGATGTCACTCGCATATTATAATGTGATGGAAGTGAGTATGTTATCGCATAAAATAAGCAAGTTAATGTTGTTATAAAACTATGCAAACAACCACATATGGCTTGAGTAACCATGTGTTGGAATGAGTTAACTACCACACATAGCAAGAGTGGCGTATAATTTCATTACTACTTCAAAAAAATTTAAAGGTAATTATTTCGAAAGCATGAAATCGCTAGCTTAGGTGCCAGATTGCAAGAGTTAGAAGGCGGGAAAAGCCACGATATAAGAAGTATGCAAATAGGAGAGTGTAAAGCCCACACACAACTCCAAAAAGGGAGTTTGACTGAGTAAAATAACATGTGCAAAGCTAAGAAACCGCGACTTGGACAGAGGAACAAATTGAGTAAGTTTTGGACTCCACGTGTGCTATGAAATTGGAGATTTTTACTGAGTTAGTGTACAACAAATCAAAGGTAGAAGAAGTCAATTGGGTCATGGCATTTGTAGGAGGAATGTGAGAGTTTTTGAGAGATAAATTTGCAACCATTTCAACTAGCAAAGCCCACTGCTGGAAAGGGGAAGAGAGGTGGTGTAAAACTTAGCTATCTTTCAGTTGGAAAGCACTTTCTAGATCTGTATAAATAGAAGGTTGTAGTTTGGTGTTTAGTTCATTATCGTGTTCATTTTCTATATGCATTTGTGTTGTTCATTTGCATTGTTTTTGAGAGTTTGAGAGCAAATTTATTGTGATTTGAGAGTAAATTATATTGTGAGATGAGAGCAGATTTTTTATGAGTTTGAGAACATAGAATAATTGATTAGAGTGGAAATAGGCTGAGATTGGAGAAGGCAGCAAGCTGAGTCTTTTTGCATCAAGCATAGAGTTGCAAGATTTTCGTTGGGAGCTATATTTTTTTAGGCATGCTTTAAATATTCTTAACCATTTTCTCTTTCCACTTTTGATACCATGATTTATTATTATTTACAAGTGTTTGTTCAATCGTTGTTTTCTTATTGTAGTTTTGAATAGTGTTTATGCATATAGCTAGAATATATATAAGATGATATGAGGAATATTATTAACATGATATATAACTATCATGATTTTAATGTTTGATTGACATAGTTAAGTGAAGCTAACTAGAAGGTATTATGACAATATCTAAGATACAGTATGATACATATAATGCTTGCATAAGTTATGATTAGTAATGAAAAAGGATTGATATCACATGATAGAATTAATATGTCATTGTTGTCTAGGGTATGATGTTATGAACGACTAGGTTGATAGTTTAAACCGTGAGTGGAGAACTTACGTTCTTAGATGCTCATATTTTCTTAAAAGTAGGAGGATAGTTTATTCCTTGGGCTAGGATAAACCAGAGGTTGGTTTAAACCTATTTGGTTAGTTAGATCAATTTAAGTGTGTCATCACTTTGAGGAAAAAAATCTTATTTATATTATCTTGAGGTCAAACCTGGTCAAGAGTTTTCTAAGGTCAATAGAGTTTCCAAGTCGAGCGAGGGGGTGGGTGAATAAACAACACTGCTTCATAGAAAGTGGATTTGATTTATATTATATATATCAAACCTTTGGCCAAAGTAAGTGTAGAAGTCACTGCATACACTTTGTTGGTTCACTGTGAGCCAAGATTACATAGCTAGTAGGGAGTCTCATGCATAGTTGACAGGTATCCAGTGTATGACAACACTAATAATGTAGGAAATAATATCATGCTCAAGTAGGCATTTTATAGAGGGTTTCCATACCAAACTCTTTGTTGATGGGTAGGGTCATCTACCAGTTAGGAGATATGCAGGGGATCGCTTAAGTCTGTGGTTGGCGAAAAACACTTAGGTGATTCTCTCCCTCTTGCAGTTGGCGCCAAGGCTTATGAAACAAAAGAAGAAATAGATGAAGATATGCATTCTAGATGAGAATATCCTGATCATTATACTCTTGTAAGCTATGATTTGTAAATGTTATCTTGAATCTACTTGTAAATTGTATTTGAAAGATGAATTCATTACTTGGGATTATGTAATGTTATTTCATTCATGAAATGTAATATGAAATGGTTTATTTTAAATATGCAAATGTGTTATTGAAAAGGAAAAAATACTTCCATGTTTATGAGAACTTGAACTATTCACATTCTGAGTTAAAACTTAGGTAAAATCAATAGGGTAAACATTGGGCTTGTTACAATTGAAAAGATATAAAGGATTGTAAGGTACCATATATGTAATTGGGCCATTTATAGACCCATATATCTATTATATGCCACTTAAATAACCTTAAAACAACTTTAATATGCTTAAATAAACTATAAAAGTATAAAATATCATATGAGAAAATGTAAATTCATGAGAATAAGATAGTAAGTGTTATTATGAAAGAATATGATGGAAAGACATTAAGAGGCTATATAAAGAGAAGAGAAGTGGAAGAAAATATTGTGGGATTATGGGGAATCATATGGATTAAATACATATGAGAATAAGGAATATGGAAAGCAGGAGTAAAGCATAAATAATTAATTAATTGACATGTATAAGACCTTAAAATATATTAATATATTATTTTATGGGTATATATTAATGTGAATGTATATAATTTATTATAATTTGGTTTATACTTATTGCATCTATAAGTTCTCCCTTTTTGTTGCATCACACCGAGGTTTACTACATATAACATAATATTAGACCTTAGACTTGAGTCAGTGTTTTTATGTCAATAGTGAATTTCTTGCCTGCTCATGTTCTAGCAACCAAAATCTAGATTACTTTTGTTAGTGAAGAACCTTGCACAAAACCATTAATCTTGGTATCATACATCTCATTTTTGTTGGAGGCACCTATTGGACCATTAATATTAGCTATGGGTTGATTTACAACAAATAATTATCTTGCCAAAATCATGACCATTCAAGTGGATTCAATTATTTTTAATATATAAATTTTAAACAAAGTGTTGGAGGGTGTAGGAAGAGGTGAGGACTATTAGAAGTTGGTACCCAAAAAATATTTTCACCTTTCGTTGAGTTGATGGTGTAAGGTTATATCTTTAGTTTAGATTTGAACAAGGTTTAAATTCCTTGGCATATGTATGGTTGACTTTATATACACCATAATGTTATCACATGGGTTCATAATTGATCTAAGAGGAGATTATTCTTGAAGAGAGTAATGGTGGCTTGGTGTATCCCAAAGCTTGGTCTACTTGATGAGTAATCATTGATAGATATTGCCCAATTTATTTTTAAATGTGTTATGTTTACACCGAAGGTGTTCCTTATATGAAGTGAATGAATTCATTATAAAAATCAATGGTTGAAAATCGTAGACCAAGCATATTAAAATGATCTCAACTGTAAGATTTTCTAAAATATTAAAAAATATAATATATAATTAAAGAAAAAACAACTACATTCTTATCCAGTCTTAGCTTTAAATTAAGAAAAGATAGGATACAAATTATTATTTTTCTTTTAAACTTTTTAAACTTAGATTTTTAGATAAATAATAATAAGTTTTTAATAAATATATTTTTCAAATAATAGTATTATTAATAATAAATAAATAAAATTATGAATTGACTTTTATCTCTTTGAATAGGGTTTCATTTATTTTTAGTTTTCAAGCTCTTGGGTGTTACTAAAATTTTAATATATAAAAGTTTCTTTAAATTTTACTTTTAACAATTTTAATATAGTTTAATTTTATTTTTAATATTTTATTTGAAACACAATTTTAGTTTCTAAAATTTAATTTATCTAATAGTATTTCATAATTTTTTTTATTTGTTAATAGTGAGTTTATGTTAATAATTCATAAAAGTTAAATATATAAAAATATAATAAAAAATTATAATATAATATTTTAAAAATAGTATATTAACACACACTTAAAATATTATATATGAATTTTATTATATAAAAAATTATAATAAAGAAAATATTACATAACCTTTAATATATATATAAAATATTACATAAAAAATTTAAGCCAAGATTCTTGAGTATTAACTTTTTTTGTCCAATTTCACGGCATTTTTTTGGACAATTATTTATATATATATAAATAATTATAATTATAACAAAGAAAATATTAATTTTTTATTCAAAATTTCAAGACATTTTTTGGACAATTTTTCATCACTTGTGATTTTGTGTTTGGAATTTTTATATTATTTTATATCGTGTTTTAGATATACTATTTTAATACATAAATTTAACTAATTTACCTTTAAAACATTATATATATATATTTGTTTAGAATAGTATTAGATTATTTTTATTATTTTTAAAAATTATATAAATATTATTCTAAACAAAAAAATATAAATATAAATATAAATTTAATTTAAAAATTTAAATTATTCAAAATTTATTGTAAGTCATAAAAATTAAATAAAATATTTTATAATCTTATAATATAAAATTTAAAATTTAAAATTAAAAATTAAAATTATTTTTGACTTATTTAATGTTTACAATTTAAATTTAAATTAGTAATATTTACATATTATAATTATTCTTATTAATATTTTAATTATTGAATAGTAGAATTTATTATTTATAATATTTTATGATTTTAAACTTTTAATAAATTATATATGACATTTCATTATTTATAATCGATTATTTTAGTTGTTAAAACTAATAACTTCAAATAATAATTGTGGGTGGATGGGTGGGTCCCTCCACAGCCTCTCTTTCGACACCTAATCTGAGGGTGTGTGAGTTGGCTTGAGACGGAGGGAGTGGAGGCTGAGGTGACACTTCCATGTCATCTCTTGGACATCCGTATCCCATAGTAGGGAATGTTGGTCTCTTAATGAGATCGGCCAGTTTTATGCGGGGATTTAATGTGTGTCTGAACGGAGGTTTGGTTTGGCTTTCAAGTCTCCCATTTGGCGACACGTAGTGCACGGCAACCGGTGACATGATTGTTGATTGGCCAGGTGGCGGCTCTCTTATTCTGAAGTGATTACAATTTAAGGAGTTCAAATCATATCCGTAGCCATCTTTCATTGCAAGGATGTGATGATCGTCCTTTCCTCTCGGCACTTGTGCGAAGGCCAAGCGGGCTCTCACGGGTTTATTTATGGCTCCATTAAATTCATTTCGATGCATGGTTTTTGTATTCTGGTTTTGTTTTGCTCATGTGCAGGGTGGAGCTGGCATCATGGAAGGGTCGAAGAAATTGAAATTCACCATATATATTTCTTTGGATGGTCTAGAATGTTTCGGCGTCAACACGCCGGTCTCTCTGTTCGCCTTGGAGAGACAAATTGCCTTCAGGGAGATCACAGACCAGAGACTGAAACGTATTTTGCTAGAGGACGATCCTGTGTTGTTGGTTGCGGTAAAGATGGTTCTAGGGAAGGAACACCTGCTGAGAAGGGAATTTGCTAGAGACAATGCTCATATTTCCTCGCGTTTCCTTGCGGTGCTTTTGGATTTGGCAACCCCGAAGAAGTTGGCGCGGGAGTTGATGGAGCGTTTGTTCCGCATGGATTTACTCGGTGGTCTGGAAGATACGTTGAAGGCGACCCTCCTAGGCAAAGGCATTCCGCGCCCGGCTGACTTGCCCCTCCTATGGAATTCGGAGGAAGCTATCAAGGTGTATCCCTTCCTCCTTGACCTCAAAGGGCCAGCTTTGTCCCGCCACAGAAAGCTTGCGGACGTGGCCGTGGAATTCTTGAAACGTAAATTGTAGCTGGTGCCGACGGAGGGAATGGATTGGGTGGAGGGCTTTGTCTGCTTTGCGGAGGTTAACGATTTCCTGTAAAGGTTGGCTCTGGGTCTGAAATGTCTTTTAGCTATTTCTTATGTTTTCTGTCTTTTGGCATCTCTGTATTAAGCTGGTTGAGGGTCGGTATGTGACCCCTCGTCTATATCCTCAAAGTCTTTTTGGGTAGCGGTTGTTGCATGTACGGGTCTATGGAAATCCCGATTTGGGTTAGTTGGGTTATCATGTTCGACGGTGGTGATGGCTGTTTTTCCTGCGTTGCAGACGACTGTAATTCTCCTTTATTTCAATATAATCTATCTCGTGCGTATCAAAAAAAAAACTTCAAATAATAATTAAGTCGGAATTATGTTTATTATTATAATTATGATTATATAGATTAAGTTATAATTATCATTATATAATTTTTTTAATTAAATTAGAATCATGTTTTTTGATATATAAATTAGGCACAACAGGGGCCTAACCCCAAATACATTGTTTAACTTAGCACTTCAGCCAGTAAAAACAAACAAAATTACAGACATGAACAAAAGGCTCCCAACTCCCTCCCACTAATCATCGATTCCCTCATCAGCTTCCTAGAATGCGCTTCATCGCCCATGACATTGAAGACCTGCTTTTGTTTTAAAACGTTGTCCACCATCATCCATACCAAGGATTAAATGCACTTTCTGACATAACATTAAATCCTCTCAACTTCCCTTAGCTCTCCTTCGTCCTCCACTCATGTGAGATTGTTTGTATTGAACACTAGCATCTTGCCATGTTCATCCATGATTATTATTGCACTTTTTGATAAACGGTCGACTTGAATATTCCCTCTCTGTATATATGAGAGATTTTAATATCCTCTAATTCGGCTAGCCCATCTAAGATTCTATTTAACCCTTTATTCAACTTCCAATTGGGGGTTTCTCTTCTTCTTATTACATTGATAATAATCATAGAGTCTCCTTTAGGGAAGATCTTCCTCAACCCCATTTATTTGTAGAGGCAGATACTCAACCAAGCAACTTCGATTTCTGCTTCGTTATTTGTTCTTTCCACCATTTTTTTGGCTCATTCTACTAGCCACTTTCCATTGTGATCTCGGGCCTGGGTTTCCCTAAGCAACTCCATCAAAGTTCACTTTAACCCAACCTAAATCTGGGGTACCATTCAACATCCACCCTTGGGTTAGTGCGGAGATCATCCTTCGAGACCCCATAAATAGGGGAAATTAGAATCAAGATTATAATTGATTAGAATGTATAAAATTAAGGTAAGATTTATTTTTTTAATTAGAACTAAAATTATATAGATTACTCTACTATATAATTATATAGTTTTAGAGTTAAAAAATATATAAAATACAATTTTTTATATAAGAGCTTGGTCAAAATATAATTTTATATATGTCACGATGAATCATATATGCCTATATAAATTTGGAGTGTAAAATAAAAAATGAATCATGTCACTATGAAGAGCATGCAATTCTATCCCATTTAAAAATGTTGCTCGAAAAGGCCTTCATATAAATAATTTAGAGTTGTTTGAAAAATCCCCCTAGACTAAAAATTGTGTTAGAAAGGGGCAAGGGCCTTGGTTTTTAAGCCTTCCAAACACACTGGTAGAGCCAATTTGACCTCAAAATACCTCCAAAACTAACACGCATGATGTCATTATCAAACCCCCTTTACAAACTAACTTTTGAATTCTAATTTTAATGAAACAAAAGTTAATATTGGCTTTCTTGAGCCTCCTAGATGCTATATAATAGATAAAAACATTAAATAAATTAATAAAAAAATATAAATACTTAGGATCTAGAAAATACAAGTGCAAACCCTATAGTTAATATTTTTCTATTAAATTGTTCTAGTTTTGCAAATCATCCAAAGATGTAAGAGAAGAGCATATTAGGTTCTAAGGAAATTTGTATGCAAAATATTAGCCACCCCAAATCTATCAAAAATAGAAACTAAAAAGATTTATTCTATCTTCATGACTCTATTACCATATTAGAATTTCTAAAATAAATATTAATTGAAAACATAGTTGAAGAAGAAGAAACTATAAAACTATTGATGTAGATGATATTAGAATATAAATGGAACAACAAAGTTAACTTCTAATAATATGAAAAAAAAATACTCAAGAAGTAAAATAGAATTATAAGAGCTCAAAAATCATGGTTGAATGACAAGTTTAAGGAGTGGATACATATATAAGAAGAGGGTAGGCAAGACTAACCAATGAGAAATGTAATTCATACTACCCAAAAATAGGTCAAAGAAATACACATGAGAAGATGTCATATACCCACATTTAACCCATTCACTACAAATAAAAAATGAAAACTAAATATGACAGAAAAATACATAATGCCCAACTAAGGAAAATAAACTACCTTCACTAACAATATGGTGGAATCAGATTTATATAAATGGTGAGTGCACCAAGATGTGATACAAAAAGGGGGTCTTAAGATGCCACTTTTTTTTTTGAAATCAACAAAGTCTGATATTCAACAAGAAAATGAAGATAGTTATGCTCAAAATTTGAAGATACAACAAGAATAAGAGTTGTAGTGCTTTGAATCTACTTTCTAAACTACTATTTTTTTTAAAAATAGTGAAGATCAAGGGTCTCAAAAAGGGGGAGCACACAAAATGGTCCTATTTTTTTCAAAAAAACATAACATAGCGTCTGGTGTGCTCCCCTTAAAATGTTAACTTTTTTTAGAATTTCAAAAATCACTTCAGTGAGAAATTAGCTAATACCATCTAGTTTATGCCAAATTTTTTGACTAAGTTTTTAATGAATATATATATTTTTACTAATTTTCGAAGTGGACACATGCTAAAAAACATAAATTTGAGTGTGCCCCCACTAATTTTTTTGAAAACTAATCGAAAATCAATTTCATTTTTTCAATAGGTGCAAAATGAAGTCTAGTTTCTAAAAATGTATTTTATTTCAAAATTCGATGAACGGGTAAAAAACTATATTCAAATACCACATGTTGGTTTTTGATAAAAATAGACACACTAACAAAAGGAATTAAAAATGAAAACCTTAATGTAATCAAAACATGAAAAAATTATATGGTTAGATAGCTAAGAGAGAGCTAACGTCATTGTGGTATTTTTTTATAAATTTGCATTGAAACATGTGCAAACCTGATGGAGAGCATGACAAAAAATGTGATTTTTTTACCTTTTCAAAAACATATCTTTGGCATAAAATGGTCATCCAACCCTTAGGTTTGGTATTTCCCAATGCAAATCATTTGGTGAGCACCAAATTTGGTGCTTGTCAAAATTGACACACACCAAGTTTGGCGCTAGCCAAATAAAAATACATTTTTAGAATGTTAGAGCCAAATTCTTTCTGATCTTTCGACATCGATTCTTTCTGTTCGACTTTTCGATTTGAGGCCTTTCCGGATCTCGATCTTGACCGAGTTTCGGGTGCAAAAAAAAAGATTTTGCTCGATTTGCCTGACGGACTTTTCGTCTCGAAATTTATCGATTTCGACCGATTTTGATTTTGACGTTTCGAAATGATTTTTCGACGGATTTCTTGAAAGTGCCGACTTCGCCGATCGAAAAAAAGCCTGGATGATTTTGATCCTGATTTTGAAGTTTTTGAAACATTGATTGCCGGATGACTTCGACTTTGGTGATGACGCGGGATTTTGAATGCGCCGATTTTGATTCCTGATCTTTTCCCTTCCTCCCTTCCTAACCTCACTTCACCTTCTCCCCCTATAGGTCTCTCACCTCTCTTCCCCTCTATGACCTCTTTCCCAGAGGTCTCTCACTCCCTCCACGTATACCTCTCTCTCCATCTCTTCTTACTCCTCTCTCTTTGATGATACATTCACATTGTAACTATGTGGATCACAATGGTTTGTGATGCCGTTATCAGAGAATATTCAATGGTGATCACAATGGGATAAACTTGTTTGTTTAGTGTGCAAAAAAACTAGCCTTGAGTGAATCTTAAATAAAATTGGACTTAACTTTTCACATTCTTTGGAAGGAAAATGAATTCAAATCTTTCAATATTTTGATCACTATCAAAAGGGGGCATATTGATAGCATCTGAATTATTAGAGGAGCAATAATTGCTCTTTTTAGAAGCATAGTGGCTATTTATATCTTGAATGGGAGGTAGACTCTTTTAACCTTCAAACTTTACTCTATCTATAGGATTGCATTTATTTCTAGTTTGTCCATTCTTGAGACATCCTCTCTTACATGTGCAACCTTCCTATAATTGAATATGATTACCAAGTTGCCTATTTAAGTCCAAAATTTCATTAGCATATTCCTTCCTCAAAGTGCCCTGGTTTCTTTCTTCAACAAACATAAATCCCGATGAAATTTTCTCCTGCCTGTTAAGCTTTGCATGATTAGTAACACCCTTTACATCATCCACCTTGTTCATGGTTTGGTCTGGATGGTCACTTAAGTCTCCGAAGCTATCAGAAGGGACATTTCTTATGTTGACCTTTCCATGTGATACACTTGTATAGCTAGATATTCTGACATTAATATCATAAGAGACATTAGTTTGTAGATTAGGTATATGAATTTATATTTTAGATGACATCTCAAACACTTCACATGGAATTTCCTATGGTGGAACCTCATCACTTATAATTTTTGTAACACTCTTTGTAATCATGTGCAAAATTTCATGTTTCTCGATTTACCAAAGTCTGGTCCATAAGACCTTCCATGCCTACGAAGAAGATGATAGTTTTTTTCTAACATGGCTTGTGTTATTTTTCAAACGTGGTGTCAGGCAGTTAGAGCTCAACTTAAGATAATTACCATTGATGAGATCCAATTATGTCCCAATTTATGGCATATTTTAGCCTATTTTCATATGCCTTCATAGCCATTCCCACATTCCATTTATGTTCCATATCATACCATTTTACCATTTTATGTTGCATATGATTAAATATATATAAGTGGTATTTAATATAGGTTTGGATAAAATATGGAAATTAATGATTGTTTGTCTTTACTAATAAGCATTGTGATTTCCAACCTTGGGAAATAAAGCTTGTAGCATACAGATTTAAGGGTGCAGATCTCCCTATCACTTTCTGGTCAAGAACTTCTATGTATTACTTTCTGAACCATAATTTATTTCTGTCATCTTTTTGAAGATTATGTCAGTCTCCAAGGTGGCATTAGTTACCTCCATGGTGTTGAATATGTACTAGATTTGAATAAGCACAAGAACCCATGGTTATTGCTAAATAAATTTAAATGGAGATACAATTGCCAGTTGCGTAGAAGAAACCAAAAAGCTTCCATTTCTGCTATCTGTTATAGTAAGAAAATGTTTAAATCCGTGGACAATAGAAAATAGAGAAAAATACAATCAACCAAGGCTCCACGTGTGCTATTCTTGTGGAATAAGGAAGGAAACCCATGCTGGAGATTTGCTGCTAAATAGCTAGAGAAAAAATTGCAAATCTTCACGTCTTCTATTTTCGCCTTCTATTATAACAACACCGTTTCAATATTTTGTTTCTTTTAGTTTTTTGGTCACATGCCAAAACACATGTAATATTTAATGTATTTCATAGTTACAAACAACATATATATATTTATGCATATTATAAGGGAGACTATAGACTATAGACTTTAACAACATAATTTTTGCAGCAGATTTCTGTATAAAACTTTTGATAAATAAAGCAGTGTTTATTCTAATTGAGGCAACGTAGAAAGGATTTCGTTCTATCCACCGTGTGAACCAGGAGCAAGGGCCCACTCCTTGGTGAAGCTCGGTGATGTTTTATTTTCTGTATTTTGTTTGCTTTTGATTTGGTTTGGTTAAACAAATGTCATTTCCTTTTGACTGCGTGATTTCAATTTCAACACAATTTGGATAAAATAATATATGATTTGGGTTATCTTTCCTTTCTATTGTGAGCTACTATATTGTTGCAAAATGTTGTTTTTATTTTCATAGATTATTGTTATTACTATCGTAGATTGTTGTTATTGCTATCACAAACTACTACTGTTCTTATAACAGTTCATATCACAGCTCCCATCACTTCTGTCACAGAATAGAGCAGAACATAAATATAAGTTTGAACTGGATTTTTATTATAGGTGCTCCTTTGTGTGTTCTAGGTGCATTCATCCCCACTTAATTCACTGCTTTCCTCCCTTAGGTATACTGTCACAACACCTCTCACAAGATTACAATCCCCAGATTGACACTTAGACCAAGCTAAAATCTTTCTTATTCTTTATCCCAGTTTTGGCCTATCAACCATCATGTGTTAAATTATTTGAAGTATTTACATTTTCACCTATCTGATTATGATCTTGAACTTCTCTTTCACTAAAAAATAATATGTTTCTTATATGCTTTTGTCGCTTACCGTTGCCCTAGGAAGAAATAAGGACTATTTTTTTTCTCCCTAAATATTTTTATCATCTGTGTTCTCTCCTACTGTCACTTGTTCACCTATATTTTCAAAATTATAACATGAAGGTCTTTTGATACCTCTACAAACACAAATTACATGATCATAAAAAATCCCACTCCCTTTGTTTTTGATATTTGTAGTCAAGCAAGAAAAATTACAAGAAATTTCATTGGTAATAGAATTTAATCCACCCTTTCCAGTCTATAGGGTACCACAATCTTCTACTTCAAGCCAACCACTATGGAAAAGGTTGTGATTTTCAGGACTTCCATTTTTATGATCCCCAAAACCCATTATCCTTTTCATTAGTATTATAAGTGTTGCTATGAAAACCAAATCTAGTTGTAGGTGTCGTTAGGGAAATATGAGTGAGCTAATGAAAGCATAATTGAATCAATTAGAGTCTAAAAAAACCAAGAACTTACGAAATTGAGATCATACAAACCCATACTCAATGAAATTAGTTTGTAAAGCATCAAAGATATAATCTAAAGAAATGAACTCAAATTTAAAGCAATTAAACCAAAAGACAGTGCAAACCTTCAATCCCATTGTGGATTGATGCCAATTTGTGATGTGGATTGCTCAAATTGCGCATATTCCATGATTGCAAAAGCTTGATGAGAGGTGTGATTCACCAAATAGGTGTTCTAAAATGCTCAATATTGGCTCAAGCATTCTAGAGAGTGCTTATGATTACGAGGATTGTGAATGAATTTCATGTTTGAAAAGCATATTTTATAGATTTTGAGAATTCTGATCAATGGTCAAGATTCGATTATAAGATCAATGGATGAGAGGAAATTAACCTGATATCAAAGAAGATCAAATGATGAAATTGCTTGAGAGCCCAAAATATCCCTATTTTTATGGAAATTTGGTTGAAGATATTTTGAATTGGAGGGAAGAATTTGAATTTGAATTGGGAATATTCTCTTTTTTGAAAAAGGATTTTTTTTGTGCAAGTTGGAGGGTTGGAGGAAAATTAGCTAATTAAACAATTATGAAAATCATTTAATTGTGAGGATGAGAGTAATTAATATTTTTAATTAAATAATTGGAAATTATTTAATTAAGTGGGATGGGGGAATTAGCATGAAAATAATGAATTAATCAAATAACCTTAATTATTCAATTAAAGGGGAATAAAGTGAATTTAATCAAATAATTGGGAATTATTTAATTAAATGAAGGAATTAGGTGAAAACAAGGAAAACAATGTTAGTATGATGACATTGAGATGTGTGATATGATTAGGATAATTTTAGGTGTCTATAATAGGAATGTCAAGTTGCTCTTGCTCTAATTCAACTTTTGAGTTAAGATCTAGGCTAAATTTTTCTCCCATTATTTCCTTTCTCATTGAATCTAATTGTGCTTCTTGCCATTTTACAAGACATGCCTCACTATGAGGAGCTTCATTAGTACTTTCAATACTTGTGCAAAGAGGAGCTTCAACAATAGTATTTAGATTTTTTTTTGTTCTTTTTGCCCTGTGAGGACCTAGGTATAGTATATTGTGAGCCCATAACCTCAGAACTAGAAACATGATCTTGAAGCAATACCTCAAAATTAGTGACAACATTATCTATAGTTTTTAACCTATCATTAGTTTTTGATTAAGGAACAAATAGGTTTTGAGGGGACCCCCAAAACCCCTTAACAAAAAATAAGAGAAATATAAAGCATCATAAGGACCACCACGAAAAACAAACATCTGCCATCAAAGAAGGAAAACAAGGAATAACCCATGGCTGCACAACAAAAATCCAACAAAAAACCACCAAAAGTCCAGCCACTAGGCCAAATTCCCGAGGATCTCCCCAGCCTCCTACTCAAGTTTATTCATATTTAATGCAACTTTCTTGATCTCCTGAATATTCACAAGTGCCTGGTCAACCTTCCTCTTCAGGTTCAATCTGGTTCTATTGCTCGGCCCCCCACCTTCCACATGGCTTTCCTCTCTGTCAGCTTCCACATACACCATCGTCCTGACCTGATAGGAATTTTCCAAATTTTCAACCATCGTGTTCATGGTCTTTGCCGACGATTTTAGAATTTTATGGCTCATTTCCAGCACCTTGTGGATAATTTTTTTTATATTCTTCATTTTTTCCTCAATGTCAGAAAGCTTACCATCATGGTTATTCTTAAAATGCTGCAACTCCTCGATTTTAACCTATCATCAGTTAGTTCCTCCATCTTGTGAGATTGTGATGATATAGGTGGCATCTTGGGAGTGCTAACAGCTACCTCATTCATGCCAAAGAAGATTTCCTGAGGCTTCAACCTTGATTAGGACTGTCCCTATCCCCCTCTATCTATGCCACTCCTCTCTTCCCATATAGGTATAGGATATAGGGTATAGGGTATAGGGTATAGGGTATAGGGTATAGGGTATAGGGTATTGGTATAGGGTTTAGGGTATAAGATTTTAGGTATAAGGTTTAGGGTACATAGGGTATAGGGTATAGGGTTTAGGGTGTTGGTAAAAGGTTTAGGGTACAATATTTATGGTACAAGGTTTAAGGTGCATAGGGTATAGGGTTTAGGGTATAGGGATTAGGTTTTAGGGTACTGGTAGAGGGTTTAGGGTACAAGATTGATGGTACAATGTTTAGGGTACATTATAGGGTATAGGGTATAGGGTATAGGGTATAGGGTTTATTGTATAATATTGATGGTACAAGGTTTAGGGTATATAGGGTAAGGGTTTAGGGTATTGGATTTATGGTTGAAGGTATAAGGTATAAGGTTGAGGGTTTAGCATATAAGGTTATAGTGTCGAGGGTATTAGTATTAGGTTTAGGGTATAGGGTGTAGGGTTTAGGGTTAAGGTACTAATTATAGGATTGAGGGTATTGGAAGTATGGTTGAGGGGTAGGTCGAGGGTGTAGGGTTTAGAGTTGATGGTATAAGGTATTTAGGGTTGATGTGTAGAGTTTAGGGTACAAGGTTTAGGGTACATGGGGTATAAGGTTTAGGGTATAGGGTATAGGGTATAGAGTTTAGGGTATTGGTATATGGTTTATGATACAAGATTGATAGTAAAAGGTTTAGGTTACATAGGGTTTAGGGTTTAGGATATTGGTAATAGGGTTTAGGATACAAAATTGATGGTACAAGGTTTAGGGTACATTAGGGTAGAGGGTTTAGGGTACAAGATTGATGATACACGGTTTAGGGTACATAGGGTATATGGTTTAGGGTATTATAGGATTTAGGGTTTAGGGTATTGGCTTTATGGTTGAGGGTATAAGGTATACGGTATAGGGTTGATGGTTTAGCATATAGGGTTATAGGGTTGATGGTATTAGTATAGGGTTTAGGGTTTAGGGTGTAGGGTGTACAATTTAAGGTTAAGGGTATTAATTATAGGGTTGAGGGTATTGGAAGTATGATTGAGGGTATAGGTCGAGGGTGTATAGTTTAGGGTTAATGGTCTAAGGTATCTAGTGTTAAGGTATAGGGTTTAGTGTACAAGATTGATGATCCAAGGTTTAGGGTACTTAGGGTATAAGATTTGGGCTATAGGGTATAGGGTACAATATTGGTGGTACAAGGTTTAGGGTACATAAGGTATAGGGTATAGGGTTTAAGGTATAATATTGATGGTACAAGGTTTAGGGTACATTATAGGGTATAGGGTATAGGGTATTTGTATAAGGTTTAGGGTACAAGATTGATGGTACAAGGTTTAGGGTACATAGGGTATAGGGTTTAGGGTATTATAGGGTTTAAGGTTTAGGGTATTGGTTTTATGGTTGAGGGTATAAGGTATAATGTATAGGGTTGAGGGTTTAGCATATAGGGTTATAGGGTCAAGGGTATCAATATAGGGTTTAGGGTTTAGGGTATAGGGTATACAGTTTATGGTTAAGGGCATTGATTATAGAGTTGAGGGTATTAG
Source organism: Sequoia sempervirens (assembly GCA_007258455.2). Taxonomy (NCBI): domain Eukaryota; kingdom Viridiplantae; phylum Streptophyta; class Pinopsida; order Cupressales; family Cupressaceae; genus Sequoia; species Sequoia sempervirens. Next base: position 214 of record VDFB02340128.1, on the reverse strand, counting down.
AAGTACAATCAAGGATATAAGTCAAGGGTGTAGGGTTTAGGGTTGATGGTATAAGGTATCTAGGGTTTAGGTGTAGGGTTTAGGGTACAAGATTGATGGTACAAGGTTTAGGGTACATAGGGTACAAGGTTTAGGGTATAGGGTATAGGGTATAAGGTATAAGGTACTGGTATAGGGTTTAGGGTAAAATATTGTCAGTACAAGGTTTATGGTA
>VDFB02340127.1:0-21542 GCA_007258455.2 Sequoia sempervirens | reverse complement strand
CAACTTATACAAAGTTGAAGTGGACTAAACGGTTTATAGGAAAATTGGGGTCATACGCCCTCCTTCCAAAAAACTTCACAATAACTCATGCCCCAAAATTTGTAAAACCATACCTCCCTCCTTTGTTGGTCCTTCCACCACCCACCAAGTGTTACACCTAGTCTTATTGTTACTAAGTTACTTTTACCTACATAAGTAAATATGATGGAATATGTTAATGGTGACTTAATATGTTTGTCAAATGAATGAAATACTGAATTATGCAATAAGATGTTATTGATATCAAGGAATGAATATGTTTTGAATGTTATGTATTACAATATGAACATTCTAATTCTTTGATGATACAAATGTGCTATAATGCAAATAGATTTACTATGAATGTCTAACTACCTTGGTGTTGTACTAAGTTGGTTGCAAGGACAAATTCAATCCTCCAAAAGGGAGGGGAGGTATCACTTAGGAGAAGTGATTGGTCGAATATCATATTAGATCATCATTGCATTTGATTAAGCATATGTTTCACATGTGTTTGATTAAATCATGATAGCATCTAATCTAATCATACATCAAGATGCATCCATAACATACATGAAATCAAAAGCATATGTCAGAACACAAGTCATAGTTGAATAAAAAATCTCATATATATATATATGTGTGTGTGTGTGTGTGTGTGTGTGTAAATGTCTCAATGTATATGTTTCATCATCACTACAATTAAATTTGGTGTTTGTATACGTGTATATGACTATATACATAAAAATTTTATACATCATAAATATTGTACATCATGAATATCTATATCAAAAATATTTATACAATATATGTTCGCTCTATCTCCCTAGAGCATGGGTGTCAGAGCCCTCTGGTGCTAGCCAATTTGGGTCTGGGCATGGAGGCTAATAGACTGATACATGGGACTGAGATCGAGAAACTAATCTTGATCTCCCCTAAGCTCCCCTCTCAACCCTACAATCTACTCCCTTTGGCTCATGATCTTCTCCTGCAGGGTGTCCTCTCCCTACCTTGCAATCATGATGTCATCCATCAATTATCACACTTAGGGATGGTCAAGGTCTGTAGGGTTGATTTATCTTGTAGCCTTGGCCTCCCTCCTGAGCTCCTCCACCTCACTCTGAAGGGTGCCACATGCCTACTTGGCATTCTCTTCCCTCATCATAACTTGGTCTCGCTCAATGAGGATGGTGCAAAGCTCCACTGCCCTTTGGTCCCTCTAGCCCATCATCACGCTAAGCTCTAACTCCCTGTGCACCAACTCCATGCAATTCTCCTCATAAGCCATCTTGAGCCATAATATAGGATCAAACAACTGGCTCAAACAACTAGATGTGCCTCTCAATTGTCTATTGTGGCTGGTAGGCGTCTAGGATGGGACCCATAGTCTATATTGTTGGTACAATCTCCACTAATACTTGGTTAAAGAATCTAAGCCACTCTCATGTAAAAATTTCAAAAATAGAGGAGAGTACATGTATCAGTACCACACCATGATAATCATAAAACTAAAATCATATCTAAATCAAAATCCAACTCATACTCAAGTCACCAACTCGCCAATCTAAATCAACTAGTGTGAACCCACTCTTGGAGGCCCTTGATGTCCCTATCATTGCAATTGGAGATACCTTGATCTTCACTTCCTATGGTGGGGGACACCCAGTAGGGGCACCTATTGGTGGAAGTGTTGAGACATAAGGGATAGCTAATGGGGAAGCCACCCTCCATCATCTCCTAGGCCTCTTCATTGCTACCTCCTCTCTCTCCTCCTACGAGTCCTCCTCCCCATTGGATTCTTGTACACCTGGGTCTCCTTCGGGGGAATTCTAAAGGAAGATATGAGCTAGGAACACTATCTCCCACTACTAATAAAATCCATCTATCACCCCCACATCATCCATGTTCAACAAGGGTGGATCATCATCATTTATCCCTACCTCTCTTGGTGCAACATCCTTGATAATAGGATGGGGTAGGTCCCTAGGTTTGACAAGGCTCCTACAATATCTGATATATGTGGTCATGGCATAAGGAATTGTTTGCACCTTCCCAAATTGGTGTATGTCTCATCGCTAGTAGTATGGTACAATAATGTGATCATGGCAACCCACTAAGAATCAATCATGTTGCATGTGTGGCAGTTGTGTCCTATTGGTGGGCTATCTATCCATCCCCCAATAGGGCTACCATACAACATACCTAACCCCTAGCTGATCCATGATCTATCTCTTAAAATAGTAGGTCCTCAAATCTCCACTTTTGCACCAATGGGTATGCATGGGCCTGGGGAAGATCACATGTAATTCGTCGGGGAAACTAGCTAGCCAAGTACAATTGATGTGCTAAAAGGCCCACACCTAAAGGAGCATGTAGGTTGTCAAATTGTGGTACTCATAATGAACATATCACCCAAGGTCATGGTACAAATGGGCTAGCATATTTCAACCCCAAGAAAATATGACACTTTGCTCCTCCATCTCCCTAATGTAGCAAATGAGGCTCGTGTGTAGGTGGAAGCCTCAAGTCCATCTATAGCAACTCAGAGTGCCACTGTCACAATCATGATGCAACGTACGAGGGGTACTACAAATTTCCCCTACTCTAGCCACCTTAGGCATATGTGTCATGTGGTGTTCATAGGGACAACCTGATTGATATAGTGCAATTGGTTATCTTAAACATCCTGAGCTCTTTGTGGCTCATCCAGAGATATCCTCTCCCCTCAGATGGAGAGACACAAAATCCAATAGACGTTCATCAGGGTGATGATCATCTTCCCTATAAGGAGATGAAATGACATCATTTTGGCATCCTGATTAGACCATAAATTGTATCATGTTTTATCAAAGAAAATCATCTATTTCTTCTTAATGCATTAGTGTTAAAGTGGATTTGAGTAATGATTGAAAGATCTTAGCTTGTTTAAAGTAGAATATAAAGTAAATATTTGATTTATTAAATGTGATCCAAATTGCCTCTAATATGTCTCCATGAAGTGTTTAAAATGATATAATGCAGATAAATGAGTAATTAAATAACTCATGGTAAGATGAAGCTACAAACACTTGAAACTAAGAGCTCTAGATATCAACTCTAGACAAGGTTTTGATGACATTATGGGAAGATAAAAAAGACTCTAGACTTCCAGCACATTCCAATATTATTGCAAAATTAATAAGCATCAATCACTCCCAAATTGGTGGATAAGCATGTAGTTCATGACAACTCATGAAAATCTCTTCAGCCGCATTATTTTTCAATAACTCAACTTATCAAAGCAATTAAGTGTCATTAATGATAGTGGGATTTTATTCAAGATAATAAACAGAGATTTGGGAAAGCAAAAAGGAGAAAAATCTCTTCATTCATGTGGAGAACTGAAGGTTCCCTAAAAATCAGGCGCCCAAAAATTGTGAAAAATGCAGTCTCAGTAAAACAGTGATACCTCCCTCGTTTCTCAACAAAATTCAAAAAATTAAAATGATCTGGAAAGTAGATTTGAAGGGATAAAAACCATTTTGAGAATTTGGCATGATTTTTAGCAATATGTGTCAAAAAATGGCTGAGACAAAAGTGGTGTGATGGAGGACAACAACTTCAATTTTCTTAAAGTTTTGTAAACAACCCCTCAAAAATAGGATCTTGGATCCACATTCTTAGTGGATTGGTTGGATAGATATAGAATATGAATTCTATATATACAATGTAATCATTTGATCAAAGGGAGGGGATTAGAAAGACTTGTTTCAGCCTAAGGAAATAGGATAGATCTAGTTTCATTTTCCAGCAATGTAATTCCAGATTTCTAGATTAAATTTGAATCCAAGAAAGCTTTCCATTTCCAGAAATTGTGAAATAGTTTAGTATTTTCAATTCATTCAAGTGTGCCTTAGATTAGTTCCCTTTCATGAAAATTTCCTTTCATGCAAATAGGATTTATTTCTACAAGTAGAATAGATTGTCAAGCAAGTTTTCTACTTTCTCTCTTGCAGATAGCCATGGACACCGCCTTGGATTGATAAATTAAATGATGAGGATTACAATGAACCCATCATGTCCCATATCTCTATCAATTCCATGAGCATCATTGAATGAAACCTTATCTTTGACATCTCGTAAACCTACCAGAGTTCAACTTATCACAACAAATTGTAGTTGTGTGTTGTCACATCCCCTATGCAACTATGTAGGAGTGATAAGATCAAGTCATTGGTGTGCTCATGAGCCTTTATTAAACCTTATAAAAACACAACTCTATCATGTAAAATCCTACATCTTCTCTATCTATACCTACTCTAAGCATGTCATACTTCAAATTCTTAACACAATTTTTGATTTTGACTCTAATGATGCCAATGCATCTCTAAGATGCCAAAGTGTCAAGAGGATGCAACGTGAAATCATCCCTTGGATGAAAATGAGGGGTCCTAGACTCAACATGGGTCCAGGATGATAGCACACACCAAGGATTCCTATGCTACTCTAAATTTTCCTACTAAAATTAATTGCATAAAATAAAGGCGTAATGGAAATTTTAGGCCTACCTCATCCAAGGGCTAATCAGTCTCTATGATGATTTGAAGCTCCTCTATGCATGATGGCTAGAAATCTCATCAGTGAGACATTTTTGTTCAAGCTCTATAGAACTCTAAGCAAAAACCCTCATCATGAATAGTGAAAATGACCCTTTTGGGGCCCACCTTGTGAGTATATAGTCAAATTTTCACCCATTTTTGAAATTGATGTATTTTTTATTTTGCAGCACCCAAAGTTTCACATCAGACGCTAAATTTTTTTTCGAGCATTGGGGGCATCATTTGTGTCAACTTTTGTAGCCTCTACAATATCTTCAAGGAAATTAATGCACTTATTGTATGTAATGTTTTACATCTTTTTAGCTACTTTAGTGTAGTTGATTCATTTGTACAATCAAATCACTAAAGTGGGGGAAAAATTAAGTATCAAAAATTGCATCTTATGCCAATTTCGCACTTACACATAGTGCCTAGTGTATTTATGACAAAATTCATGATCAAAATTTTATGATTCCTATTTCATGGGTGGAAATGATAAAGTGTTAGTAGCATTGGTTTGAATTTAAAAATAATTTGGATAGACAAGAGCATGACATGTAGACGCCTATGAAACACACAAATGTCCTAATAAAATTCAAGATTCAAATGGGAATTCCCATGTATTTTAATTGTGATGCGTGTCCCAATGCTCAAACACAACTATAATGGCTATTCCTTCCTAGTTCAACAAAAAAATATTTTCTTCCTCATTTTCATAAGAATTTGTTGGGGAATTTTCACTATGAGCTCTCTACCTCTCTCTTAATGAAAATTTGTCGAAATACTTTGACATCCTAGAAATTAATAGCAACAAAGACTCCTATTTCTTATGATCTTGTCATGTATATCATCTTGAGAGAGGGGCCACAACTACTGGTAACACTCTCTTGCTTATCATTCAAACAATCTTATCTATTATTTATATTTATGTGATCTCATCTTGTATCTCTTTATTGTGATAGGGGTTCTCCTCCATAGCAAGGTTTTTTTAATCACATGTATATTTTACTTTTTATGTCTTCCATTCTTGTCTAGTTGTTCATGGAGTTGGAAACACCAAAGTTGTGGTTTGACTGAGGAAAACCCCTATAAAGCCCCAAAAATTTTCCACATCCACATGTGTGCAAGCGACGAACAGGTTCAACAAGAAAAGTACTTCATTTTGGAAATTTCTAGGCTCTATCCTTGCACACAACTATGTGGATGCATAAACCTTCTCATGGAACACTAGCATTCAAGGTTGAGACTTCACTCGACTAGTATCATATTATGTGTATTTAATTCTTTTCATTTCTATGAACTAAACATTTTTATCACCCTGTATTTGAAATTTATTTAGCATTTTTAATTACATCTATTGTTAAGCATAGCTTAGAATTTGATTTTAAAAATCTCTATTTCCAGTTCACTTGAATCGTGTCAATTGAGGTAGTTGAGAGTTATTTGCTCGTCAAGATCTCGTTGTCTTGGGAGCAGTAAATCCCCTCCTCTACAACTGATAAGACAAACTACACTTAACTTCTTCCCTTGAAAAATTATCCTATTCATATCTTTTCATATCTCCCAAATAATGATAGTTGAACTTACTTCCCAAAGACTTGAGAACAATAATTTTGACTTTGGCTTCTACCATCCTTGGAACATCCCTAACACATTCCCTAATAATGCAGAGCACCAGTTTATCTTTGACATAATAGACTTCTAGCAACTTGGTGCATAATCACAAAGAAGTAATCAACATTTTCATTCTCTTTCTTGCACAAAACACATACATATGGCCCACCAAAACCCAATTTTTACATGTTCCTAGTTAAAATTCTTCTTTGTACAACTATCCACGCAAACACTCCTACTTTGGGAAGGCCATTCTTACTCCAACAAAGATCTATTAGCCACAATTCTATTTCAATAACTTCTTTTAATTTAAAGCCAATTTTCACATTGTATTTTCCAGATTTTGCTCCACGCTAGATCACTACATCCTCCCCTCCGTTCATCTCAACTCTCCAAATTAGATCTCCGTACTTCATCAACTTGTAAACCTTCCAAAGATTTCCACTGTCATTTTGAATCTATGTCTATAAAACTTGTTTTCTCTTTGTTACTTTACATTTGATAGGATTTGATGGTGTAATATTTTTACAAGAATAAAAAAATTCTAATATAATAATTACATTAAGAGATTGTGGAGTAAGGATCGAATTTAAAAAATAATAATGTAAAATCCATATTAGTAGCTATTTTATTTTAAAATTATTTAATAATTATTTTATTTTAAAAAAGTTATTTTTGTTTCCTTGGTAGTTTTTTAATATAAATATTTTAAATATATATGTCTAATGTATCAATCTTATGTCATTTTATTTATTGAAAAGTTTTTTCTTCTTATAACCTACTTTAAAACAATTTTATTTACTTAAAATTATTTTATTTTATTTTAGAACTAGTGACAAACTATTTTATTGTAATTACCATTAAACTCAAAATCAACCAATCAAATTACAAAGGTTATTGGGAAAATCATTTCCTCATAAATATTTAACAAATATTTATTCATAAACAAACTCAACTTCAACTATGTCATTCATAGTTGCATCTAGTATGAATCAAAATCAAGATCAAGGTCAACCCTAACAACTATAATATTCATAAACCTAGTAAAATCATGATACATTCAACTTGTCATAATTTGTTGATCTCAAACTATTATGTAGCCTACCTTTAAATTATTTTCATGACTCATCCATCACCTACACAACAAATACTTGTATTACAATCCTACAAAAATAGGTACTTGCCACTATGTGACTACAATATATATGACTTGCAATAATCTAGTATAAATCAAACTATTATCTAACTTGCCCCTAAATTTGTATTCCACAAATAATTTATCGACTACCCAACAAATATAATTAGTGCAATACTAAATATGCAAGTACTCACCACTACATGACACTTATATTTATTTTAAAATATACATAAGATAATTAAATTTTTACTCACTATGAATCTAAATTTTACCTATTATTTTATGAATTATATATGGGTCAGCCCACAATATTGTGTCCCCCATTTTGACCAAAGTAGGACATTGAAATCAACATTTTTTAACAATTTTTTCTTTTATGAAACTTATAGAAACAAAACCATTAATAATTTGGAAATTATGTGAACTAGTGATTTGTGAGAATATATATATATATATATATATATATATATTAAAAATAAATTGTGTTTTTTTACGTAACTTTTAATAAATAATTTTTTATAGTAAACAACAATTTAAAAAGTGACATTTATGTCATAATACATAACTTATTTTATTGAAAGGATTAAATTATAATTTTTAAATATAGATTTTTAAACTACTCAAGGCTTAAATCATTTTTTTTTTTAAAACATATGTGATTTTAGGCAAAACTCAAGATGTCCCAAGTTTGGGACCCATTATTGTGGGATGACCCATATATATAAATATACTAATTATAAATATATATGGGATGACCCATATATATAAATATGCTAATTATTTAATAGTTTTTATTAACAAATTCACATCATTACACCCCACCTCTTATGTTACGCTTGGTAATAAAATTAGATTATTTAACTTATTTTAATTAAATATTAAAATTAAAATTAAGTTTAAAAGATTGAAAAAATATTTTAATCTTAGATTTTAAATTAAAAACCATAAAATTTTCTTTATCAAAAAATAGATAACAGAATAGGGATCAAATGGTGTAGTTATTTTTGTAGTCAATGTAGCTCTAGATTGTTCTAGTTGTAGTTTTCTAAATAATGGGGAGGGTTCTCAAACCTACATTCTGCTTTATATTTTTTTGCTCTTGATTTTTGTATCAAGGGGACAAATTTGTACTTAGTCTCATATGATTTGTTGTGATAGCATTTGTACACTCTATTCATGTCCTGTTGCAGAGGTGTCTTCTATGGTCATGGTCTTTTCATCTATAACTATATGCTTCACCACCTACATTTAAAATTGATTTTCTAGATGTGATAGTGTTGTAGGCACTCTTGAGGTTTTGTTTTGAGGGGGCTAAACAATATAACTTCCTCAATAATCATCAAACCTTACAAAAATCAAATGAATCCAAGGAATAGGTGTCTTAGGAGATGTGGGTAAGTGCATGGAAATGGAAGGCCAAAAGGGGAGTAAAATGTGACCAATTTTTTCGTAAAATTCATAAAAATCAATTTTGACAAGTAATTCAAGATACATATACTCAAAATTTCAAAATGTGATAAGAATAAGATTAGTAGAGCTCAAAATATTATTTCTTAACTACATATCTCTTTTTTTTAAATGGTGAAAATCAAGAGAGTGAAATGGAGAGAGCACACAAAGTAGTCATGTTTTTTTCGAAAAAAAAACCATAGCAATAAGTGCGCTCTCACTAAATTGTTGATTTTTTAAAGTATTTTGTAGATCCCTTCAATGAAAAGTCATCTAACATCAAATAGTATGTTATATTTTTTTCTATTTTTTACTAATTTTCAAAGTGGACACGTCTTGAAAATAAAAAAATGAATGTGCTCATCCCAATTTTGAGAAAACAAATCAAGAATTATTGTTTTCTATGTGTAGAATAAGATAAAATGTGATATTTAAAAAAAAATAAAAATTAGATGAGTGGATCAAAAATTACATAGAAAATAATACATGTGTTTTATGGCAAAAAATAAAGACAATACTAAAACTAATTAACAATCAAGACCTTAATATAATTTCAATTTTTTTAATATGGTTAGAAAGCTAACATAGGACTTTACATGATAGTGGTTTTTTCTTTTTAATTTTATCCTAAAATACATGAACCTATTGGAGAGCATGTTAAACATTAATTTATTTTTTATATAAATTCAACAAAACATACCTTTGGCACCCAAATTGAATGTCCAACCCTTAGGAATGGTAGATTCAAATGTGTTGCAAGCCTAGGGGAGATAATTGATTGGTCTATACTACTAGAATGCTAACATGTGCATGCATTAAGTTTTCCAAAACATAAGTGCATTTTGAGGCATTATGACTTTTGGCCATTTTTAGCTCCCCAATTTTATATATTTTCCCTATGTAGTATTGAAAATATTAGAAAGTGAACATGTGTGGCTAAGAATGTACAACAATGAAGTATACCATATATTTTTCTAATAATAATGATTTTATAATATGCTTCACATGTGTTCCTATGTGTTATTGCCATTTATTATTGTTGTACATGTATTATAGTTATGTAATCATTTAATTTTCTTTATTTAATAAGAAAAATAAGATTATTTATGTTTTGATGTGAGCAAAGGAATGAGAATGTGAATTTGAGTGTAAAGAAAGGTTTTAAATTAGGAAAATCTAATGTTTGAATATTATGATTGTAACTATGTGTGGTCATATCTAAGGAAAAGTACTATAAACATAATATCATCTAGAATAGTCAAATGATGGGGAATGAAATATAATTAAGAGAATAATAATATAAAATAATAAAATAATCACAAAGATATTTAGAGGGAAGATATGTTAAACATAGTGTAAACAACAAAGATAAAATAAATAATGTAAAGGATAAAGTGTCATAAAAGGGAGGATCACATTAATCATAACAAAAGAAAAGGTCAATACAGTAACAAAAGAAAACCTATACTTTCAATCAACATGATAACAATGTTTTTGAATCACTCCATAATTTTACATAATCCCAAGCTCATAAGACTCTAACAACATAGGAAAAATGAACAATAAATAGAGGGGAATAAACCAAATAAGAAGGGAAACTATGCTTTTGGTCAACATGATGAGAGTGTTTTGTAGACACTCAAATAAATTTGAGTCATCCCAAATTCATACGAAGAAGGTATAATATAATAATCATAACATATAAAAGAATCAATATCATAAACTAAAATAAAGGGGACAATAATTTTGGTCAACATGATGAGAGTAGTGTTAGACACTATGATAACTATAAATAAGGCCTAGGTTTTGTGCAACCCTTATCATACTCTTCTCCTTGATTACCAATATGATATTGATAGATTTGAGTCCTTTTACACTAAATTGTGCTAACACAATTTGCTTTTTTTTTTCTATGATAAATTGTTGGCAAACCCTTGTAGCATTGGTAACTCACAATCCATATAGGCTGATTTCTATCAATTATTAATTGTGTGTGCTTGAAATCTAGCATGTGTTACTTGCTGGTTACCTTTCGATTATGATGTGGGTATTATCATGAAATATAAATGCTTGAATAAATTATTTAGTACTTATTAATATGGATTCATAGGTTGTGTGATGGTATCTTGGCCTACACTTATTTTTTTGACCCCTTCCACATTCTTGTATCTTGTTTGACCTTATTGGGTGATATTCTAATACATGATGATACTTATAGGATTAAACCACCTTTATTTTGTTGATTAATTTGGTTGTTAGGAATTTCAAGCCTCAAATGTTGATTCCACATAACCTTTGTAAAAAAATATGTTAAAATAGTATGTAGAATCCAAAATACAAAATAATAAAAAAGCATACACACAAGAACACCATATGTACCTAAGATAAATTATTTTGATAAAATATATTCTCAAAAGTACCATACAACTTAATATATTATCTCAAGAACAAGATTATAATAGATTCACAAAGTTCTCCACGTGGGACTTCTACAACATTAAGCAACTCACTTACACTCCTCATATGATCTATCCAATAACATATGGGAACCATACATGTCACTTCATGACTTCATAAAGATATTATCACCACATATGCAACCTCCTTAAGATGCTCCAATGCATGCATATACCACTACTCATCTACTTTCTTTTATTAGCCACACTTGCACAAAACCATCATTTGATATCACATAAAGCACCCAAAACCGTGTTCTAATTGTACCATGACCCCCAATATTAATTTTTTTTACATGATATTTCATCCACATTAAATACATGGACATCATCTCACACAACTTATAAGTATCCCCAAGAATGTATATCCTAGTGTTGTATGCATGTCATAAGATGCACCATGATTAAATAAAAATATTATATTATTATGTAAGTTGTACAACACATCTTTCCCAATAATGATGTTTTTTCATGTGAGATCTTGACATATTGATAAACAGTCATTTGGATTTGATATTTTGTTTACTAGGAGCATAATTTTGCTTTAAATATTTTCTAAACCTAATTTTAGATGTTGATTCAATATGATAATGTGAGTTGATATTTGAGATTATTTAGATTTTTAGACTAATTCATATTAGTATTTGTTGTCACTTGGATTTGCATCCTTTGTTGAACCTATTTTTTGATAATCTAATGATTATTGAGAATTATCTTTAGGTGTGGGACCCTGCGGATGAGATTAAACCTCTAGAGAAGGTTAGTTCCTTGAATAAACATAGATGCAAGTGTTGATCCAACCCAACATTGACTAAACTAAAATCTAACCCTAATATAGTAATTCACAAGAGAAAAGGAAAAGGAGAATTTGAAAAAATGGAAAGGGTAGTGATATGACATAGATTAGTTGAGTTATCTCCTTGTACTAACATCACAAGACAACCATCCAACGTTGACAAATGATTGCACAATTCCTACCAATTACTATTAAGAGGTACACAATACAAAGAATTTAACTACAAGAGGGGTGAATTGTCTATAATCAATCTGAAATAGACTACAAGAGACCATAGTCATAGTATACATCTCAAACCCAATGAATACATAGTATAATAGTTTCAAGAGGAGAGAAATTTTTAGTCTTTATTGATTTCAAAGGTATGTACATTATACAATTTAGAATTCTGGGAATAGGAAAATATTACAAATAATTCTATTATGTTTTCATCTTCTAAGAAAACTGTGAGAACTCCTTTTGAAATTGAAATAAATTTGTATATACCATTTTTCAAGTTGCCTAAAAGAGGAAATGTCTAGACTTTCATGAGGAACCTAGTCCAAAAAATGATCTTCTACCACTGCAGGTGATGACCATTCCTTCTTGTTAGAGCTTTATGATATTTTAAACCTAAATCCACCATAAACTACATGTTTTTCATTCCCAAGGAGTATGGGAATCCATCATCCCTTCACCAATGTCACCTTGATCATTAATGATATGTAAGTTCACATACAAGGATAAAGAAAACACCCAAAAAAATTGTTAAAATAATGGTATGGAGATGGCATATCAATCCTTGGGTCCTACAACAATATCTAAGGTATGGATGAGCACTATAAGATCTGATTTGGTGGAGTATGGGATCTCATCAATCATCTATAAGCCTCACTTCTAGTATTAATTTTGTTCAAAAAAGAGGGGCAGGTTGGTGAGCAAAGGGACATAGGTAGGTGGGTGAGTTAATGCACCCACCACCAAAATTATTATCATGAGATTCTACTCCCATGTCTTGGCCATGGAATTAAAATTTGTGAACCTCCAACAAAGACAAAGTAGAGCATCAAAGCATCGAGCCATCATTTACCCATCAGACCATTAGACTTGGGAGAGAAATATGAAATTATTCGATATCCCAACATGAACCTTTAATGCTCATCTTATTTAGACCTTCAAGCCATTATACTCCCCTTTATTTGCATACCTATTGAGCCTAGGACATGAGCTCACCCACCTTTGATATCTTGAAAAAACACATCCATAAGACATTATACCTCCATCGAACAACATGCCATGGAATGGGGGAAAGCAATTTGAATTGGACTAAGGGAAATGTTGGGGAGTCAAAATTTTGGTTAAGGTGTGATTGAGATGAAAAGTCTAATGAGGATGGATGGATGGATGAAGAATTTTAAAATTCTAAAAGATAAAGTGCAAATTTTAGGGAATCGAGGTAGGAAGGGATGGTGGGAAGGTAAGGGAAAGCCTGAAACTCCAAAACTGATGAATACTTGTGAGAAATTCAAAGACTTTGGTAGAGTCTCGAACCATTAGAATCAAGAATATCTATGGATTTGTGGCATAGTGGAGCTTTCAATAATCATTGTTCATATTTTTAGCTTACTTCCCTACATAAACATGAAACCTTCTCAAACTTGAGAGAGGGTGAAAATAAGCAATAGTGTGATTTAATGAGAGAAAATTGAGTAGAACTAAGTGAACCCTAATAAATGAGAATGAAAATAGGTTTATAGGCTAATTCCAATAATATGACCATTGAAAACATACTAATTTTTGGGTTATAATGGTCATCAAAACCAAAACCTAATTTTTTAACATGGACACAAGTACACAAGGGTGCTAACATGTTGATAAATTTAGTTCAAACTTTTGGTGAGTTCCTATGGATATATGTCCATTTTCTATATTTTTATTATTAGTGGAAAGGCTAGAAAATGGGTTGAAAGATGCATAATTATGATTGGGGGGATGGACATCGAACTTTCACTTTATATTTTTATACTCATTTCGATACCCATCCCCTAGTCATAAATAGGCATCATTCAAGCATTTATGTACCTTTCTATTGATTATAAAAATATGAAAACTCAACATATAGCCTTTAGAGCTCATCCTTGGCCAAATTTAAAAGTTTAAGTAGTTGATTCCATCTTAAAACTAGTATTCCCAAACACTCATATCTAAACACCAATGTCCTACATGATCATTTGTATATTGAAATTTTAATTTCTAGTTCTATGACCATTTAAACCCTAAATATTGGTACATTTTTAATGGTCTTCTCACTAGGATTAACCTATAAACCTATTTTTAGCCTCATTTATTATGACTCACTTGGATCCACTCATTTTAGTCCAATAAGTTCACTCTATCTCCTATGCTTTACCCTATCTCAAGCTCAAGGAGACTTCATGTTTATGTCGAGTCAAAAGCTAAAAGTCTTAATACTAAAGATTGAAAACTACATTAGGTCACAAATCCATATATCTTCTTGAACCCTACTCCTCTCGATTTCCCTTACCATTGAGCCTCCTTATCCTCCCTTGAACCATAATTTTCTCAATTTATTTCTAAAATTTTGATGTCATAGCCAAAACCCTTTACTAGTACTTCATATTGCTTATTCAAAGCTTTTCATTATTCTCTTCCTCTCCCTTTTCTATTTTCTATGATGTTTATTACCCTATTTTCCCCATTGTAGTCATACAACACCATAACATAGAATTTATCATAGGGTTTGTAATCTAGGCACTTTTTTTGTAAACACCACCATTTAGACCTTCATTAGGGACTCAAAAATTTTCTAGGTGTTATTATTAACACTAGAATAAATAGTTAGAATTGTGAAACAAGCACAAAACCACGAGCCACAGGATCAAACAACAAAAAAATACACCTTCCACGCAAGAGGTCTGCAAACAAGAATTGCTATATTCAACAAGGAAAAGTTACAGAAGAAGCTTTCAAGAAGATATGAAAGCCATGATATTTCTTGTGAACAATATCCGAGAGATATTTACAATAAGGGTTGAATGCTTATAAGAGAAAATCCATAAATGAGAAAGGATCAGATCATGACAAGTGTCAACATCACATGAGATGTGACATAATAATCTAATAAAAACTCAACTAATAAAACATTCCTAAGTTTAGCTAAAGTGTGTGAGAATAAATTAGACTAATAATCAATTAAAGATTAATTAATTATTAGCTAATGTATGATAACTCTAACACCCCCCCTTAAGATGAACTTGGGGAGTAGCTAAAAACCCTAAAAAAGAGAATGCAAGATGGGTCCCAACAAACAAGGCCAAGTAAGGTACCCATGTACAAACAAAAGATCTCTATAATGTGGAGAAATAGAGAAAACCTCATGGGAAAAACTCTACTCCAAAAAGAGATGAAAGCCAAGTGAAGGACTAAAGAAGCCTCCAAACAAGACAAGGTTGTCCCAAAAGATAGGAACAAAGGAACATCTAGAAGCATGAAGAAGCCGCGAAACACCGGCCAAAGAAGGACTATTGAAATGTTGAAAGAAGAACCTCCATTGTGATCGATCAAGAAGACAAGAATCTGCATGAGTGCCCCCAACCATTAATTACCTCAATCATATGGCAAACAAAGGAAAACACCTTAACCTCAAGATACATATGAAAAGGTACCAAAAGTCTAAAGAACTGGATCGTCAAAATGGAAGCTCACTCCCTAGAAGGGAATGCAAGAGTGTCTATATGGTAAGTGCTCCATCTCACCGGAAATGCATGGGTAACCATCCAATGATCCACCTAGTACATAGGAACAAATATTGTATGCATAACTCACTCCAACAAAACCAAGGAAGCAATAACACCAATAGTAAAAACCTCCCCATAATGTTGAAAAGGGAGAGGTGTGACAGGTACACTAAAACTAAATGCCTGAAAGTAGTGCATGAAGAGGAACCAAGAACATTTGAAGGTGCAAACATGAAAGTACAAGCTAATAGAAAAGATGTGAAAATAAAAGTCACATACACATGAGAAAGGTATGAAGGTAAACAAAGGAAAACATCAACCCCCATGGCACTTTATATCATAGTGTGAGTACAACAAGGCAAAAAGCGATGTGCAAGAATCCCAATACTACACATACAAAGCTGAGGCACTTTATCTCAGTGTGTTTATAGATGATAAATACATGCAAGTGAGCCCATAAGGTCCAAAAAAGACAATAGCTGAGAAAAAGGATTTATGAAAAAAACTAAAAAATAAAATCTAGAAACCACTTGCACCATCAAAGAAAGAGCTTGAAATAGATTTTCAACGATATTTCGTTTGCCCATTTTTTGACATCAGATGCAAAAGTTATGTCAACACCAAGGAAACTTCTAGAAAATAAGATATGAATTGACTCAAAATAACAAGGAGCCGAGAAAATCTCTAAAAATACCTCAAGCATTCATTGAAAATTACTCAATCCTATTTTTGATGATATCTCGTTTGCCTAATTTCGACACTATGGGCAAAAGTTATGGCATCTGAAAGAAAAACAACTCCCAAAGTGCAAAAAACACAGTCTGCGACATTAAATTTGACGGCCAAATGGTCATCACAGCAAAACTGCGAATCTAAATTTGATGACCAAATGGCCATCGGTGAATTTGCACAACTTAACTTATTTTGATGTAAAAATGTTTTAAAAAATATAATAAAAAATACATGAATAATTTTTGTAAAAAAATTAATAAAACATTCATACTATTTTTAAAATTAATAAAGGGGCACAGCTTACACTCATGAAATTTACGTGACCAAGTATCGTGTACTACAATTTTACGCTTGTTGACTTGTCCTTTTACAAAAGCTTTTAAAATAAAAATTTACAATTAAAAAACTGCCAAAAATTTTTTGCAGAGAAAAAATAATGATTTTTTTTTTGGAAAATTTTTACCTCGAGATGCATGTAGGAGGCCGTACGACCCTGCCAGGTAATTTTTTTTTTGCCCCGGGGTGACCTACTCCAAAATTGACAAATTATATATAGAAATAGAGGTTTTTGGGCCTTCTGAGTGCAATGGTGAGCTCTGTTTGGGTTCAAAATGCTCTGAAAAATTAGACACCCCCTAGATCTAGCAAAAAAGCCCTTTCTTCAAACCCTCACGAATTTGACAAATGGAAGCCAATTTTGACAAAACAAAGGTCAATCTTGACTATTTCGGTAGCTCTGGATTTAATGGAAAGGTCTTTTTCATGCCAAAATGCATCAAAAATTCACCCACCTCTAAAATTTGCGAAAAAGAGCAAAAGGGATTCATATCTGAAGCCTGCAATCCTTGTTGAAGAAGAAAACCTCATAAATCGAGAAGGGGTTCGTTGAATCCACACTTTGATACCATGTTAGAATTGTGAAACAAGCACAAAACCACAAGCCACAGGATCAAACAACAAACAAGTACACCTTCCACGCAAGAGATTTGCAAACAAGAATTGCTATATTCAACAAGGAAAAGTTATAGAAGAAGCTTTCAAGAAGATATGAAAGTCATGATATTTCTTGTGAACAACATCCGAGAGATATTTACAATAAGGGTTGAATGCTTATAAGAGCAAAGCAGGCTAAATGAGAAAGGATCAGATCATGACAAGTGTCAACATCACATGAGATGTGACATAATGATTTAATAATAACTCAACTAATAAAGCATTCCTAAGTTTAGCTAAAGTGTGTGAGAATAAATAAGACTAATAATCAATTAAAGATTAATTAATTATTAGCTAATGTATGATAACTCTAACATAAACCAAATAGGGGACTAATTGATATAGTCTCCCAAACAACTCACCAAAAATTTTATGCCCTCATCTTCAATTGGTTAGATTTTTAATTTAGAGCACAATTTTCATATTCTACAATCATAAGAGGCATCAAGAATTTTTGGTGAGCATTTTTGAAATATTTGAAGTCTATTTGACATATAGAAACCAAGATTTGGGTAGACACTAATGCCCAAGTGTAGGCAATATTGTTCCCCTATGTAATAACATTCCCTTATACAAGTAGTAGAGCCCTAGTTTCAAATATGCTTAGATCTTGCTAAAATTTTCTAGGGACCTTCTCTTCTACATTTTGAGCATATTTCGAACTTTGTATTTTTGTCATTTGATGTGTCCTTTACTCAATTTTCTCAAATTTTCTTCAATAACATAGTTTTCTTTCTAATTTCCATTCCTAAATCTTGTATTTGTATTGCTTATGTTAGATTAGTGAAGTTTTAAAGTTAAATAAAGTGAGAATCTCATTTCTACACATATAAACTACATATAAATAAAAATAATATTTCCTAGGATACACATTTAAGGTAGGTAAAAATATATATGTCACCAAAGAAGGACTTTATTGAGGCAAGTTTGCAAGGAGACACAACAATTTTATTTCCCCCCATATAACTATTGATTCCCATATGTTTCTATATGTATTCCAAATTTAAAGTTTGTAAGCACTATAGAAATCAATAGAGGAAGGTGGAAAAATTAGGCAAGTTTGGAGTCATTGAGCTCAAAGGTGATCCTAATGCTATGTTAGTTGCCACCATAGAGGACTATCTTCACCATAGAAGAATAGTCCCTATATAATTTCCCATTTCTATTCCAAAGGCCAATGTTTTGTTAGCATGCAATTCTTCATTTCATATTTGGTCAATATCACCCTATATAGGTCTTTCCCACAATATGTCTATCTCACCCATCTATATGATCCAAATTACGTTCTATAATATTTATGCATATATTTTCAATTCTACCATCACTTCCACTAGCCATTTTCTACTCCAATACTTAAAATAGGGTTGTGGCTTCTCTCCTTTATATTTTAATACTTTAGGTAGTTTATTTTATATAAGACTTTAGATCAATAGTATACTTTCACTTATTTTGTATTTATATTGATGTTAAGGAATACCAATTGTTGATTTAATAATAAATTAATGCTAAACAAACAATGAAATCTAGTTCAAAATATACCTTACACTCTTAAGTAAAATTTTCAAATATCACAATATATTATTTTCTTACAAAAATCTAAATATAAATAAACAATATTAATAATATTTACGCCGAAGGTGTATCCTATTTGAAAATAGCCAACCTAATTCATTAAATCAATGGTTAAAAGATGATGAAAAGCAATGCAAGACGGTTAAAGCAATCTTGCCAGTTTCTCGCCATTTTATTTGACCCCTCCTCATTTACCAATGTTCAATTTTTGTACATTATTACCATCGGGAGGTAGGATCTAAGCCTTCGTAAATATTCTATTTGTTTTTAACGCGTTGCTCTGCATATTTTATTGCCTTCAAGTCAGAAAAATTTGGTGGCATTTGCTCCAAAGAGTATTTACTACGCCGACATTTTTTGACAGTGCACGATTGTCTACGGTTGTTTACAAAGGAGAGGGTGCAGAAGTGTTTCCACCAATTGCATGACAATGACGTTACTAGCCTATTAGAACACCAAATCTGCACCCTATTTGCTAAGTTTTTTTAAAGAACTTAATAGATTTGGACTAACATTGGACTGCTTTTAGGTTGTGGGTAACCTGTTTGAAAGTAGACCTCCAGTGATAAGGGTTGGCTTCCCCTTTTGATGCCACCTAACTACTTGATCTTCTGAGATAAGGGTAATAGTTTGCATAAACTAAACTTGAAACTAAAAATAAACTAAGGTGATACACCAAAACAGCCTAGACCTGCTAATAGCCTTGCACATTAAAATTAATATTTCAAAGCTAACTCACACAACTCCATTTCCAATGCAGTTCACATCAATAATTTATAAATAGGTCTGTAACAGTGTTTTCAAAAGGAAAAATAATCTTCACAATCAATAACACCACTAAACAACACAGTTTATAACCTGTAAACATACATTTTCTATCAAATGGATGCATGAAACATGGGACAAGTTTGTAAAGGAAATGAATTTTCACAAAACATACTGATCAAGCATTAATGACACACCATAAAACATGAAGAGAGAAGATAAAATGCTCCAATTTATTAAATCAAAGTGCTTACTGTATATTAGGTATGTCTGAGTTACAATGCAGCTTCATGAAAAATAACTCCAAGAGAGTAAGCTATCCTCTTGCTGAAAAAGAAAGAACTCCCTAAAATGTTCAAAATGAACATACTTAACCAACACCCACCAAAACTCCCACACCAGTGTTTCTAGAAGATTTTGCTCGGATAAAATAGAAATGGCCCCAAAAGAACCTTCTAGAAGTCTCTAAAATGTCCTCTACATGGAGAAAAAATAAGCTAACTCAATAGCCATCCCAAAATTGTGACAAAAATACTTCCAATTGGCCTCTTTGGTCACCAAAATTAGTCAAAATAGCATCCCACACATTTCATACGTCTGCAAGTCATCATTAGTCTTCATCCAATACTTGACCGCATTCTTCATCATGCAATATGTGTGTTTTTAAAACACAAAGCTCTAAACAACATTAAAGTTAATGACCTTGTTTAAGTGATTCATAAAACATCACTTAACAAGTCACTTCACAATTCAAGAATAAGAGTAAGGGCCCCAACATTTCCTTGTGTTACATTTGCATTAAAAGGCACAATAAAAGTGATTTTCAAATCACTTACATGATATCTTCAAATATTGGAATAAAATGTAACACATAATGTCATGGCTAAAAGCTTTCAAAAAGTCTCCAAGGAATTGACCACCAACTCACCACATTCTGCATTTTAATTTACACATGTCATATACATTGCTTTGCAAAGGCATTATAGCACTTGGCCAATACGGCCGACCCCCAAGTCACTTGGAAAGCATATTCTAAATCACATGGCATTGGGCAAACAAGGTGTTACACATAGGTCACATGGCATACTCTATATTGCATTGCACACTTAGCAAAGTTTGAAAAATGGGAAGAAGTTCCTAAGGCATAAAATGCCTAAGGGAAAACACCATATGTTTCGACCCATCATTTAACATGTGTTTGATTTTGAAAACACTTAGCAATGAGTTGAAATAGAGGGGAAAATATCTAAGGCATAAAATACCTAAGTGATAACATACCTATTTCAGACCCATTATATTTGCCATGTGTTTGATTTTAAAAGCAAGGGATAAAAAATCTCATCAAAATGAAACAGGGGTCAAACCCTAATTATCAAAAAATATTGACATGAGGGAAAAGGCATCATTTTGTTGGTCAAGGAAAATATGGAACACTCCATGCTGCTATGGGGTTTGGAAACACATAGGAAAATGGTGCTATCTTGGCCAATTTTGTCAAATTTTTGACATTTTCTAATGAAAGGAAGCCTATAACAGCAGGTAAACTGGTTTTCTTGGAAAAAGTTGTGTTTTTCACATATTTTTGGAAGCTACTATGAGCAAATAGTCGTGGCCTATAGCAATTCTTAACCACTTGTATGTCATTTCTTTCTTCTGTTGATGCTCTTCTGTTTGACAACCGCCATTGTCAAGTCT
>VDFB02340126.1:0-10097 GCA_007258455.2 Sequoia sempervirens | reverse complement strand
AAAGGGTTTCTTCATGTAATTCTAGTGTCATTTTGTTTGTTGATTTTTCTATTGTGATGAATGCACAATCACATACATATAATCCAATTTGGTAATCTTATTTTCAGATTTGAATTCACATACATAAATTAATATTGTAGCTTAGTTTTACCTTGTTTTCAACACAATCATCATTAAGATTTTTTTTAATGTTTTTTTTCTTTCTGCAGTGTTTGTAGTAGACCATCTACTCCACTCTGAATTAACCATCATCAATTGTAGAGCCTCTTGCACCTCAAACATCTCCTATAACAAAATGAAATAACTAGCGTACCTTGTCTCCATAGATTTGAGGATTTCATTTTATGAAAATGTCCTGAAGAGAGTGAGTGAAGTATGGTGATTGCAAATAAACATCTGAATATTTGTAACTTCTATTTTCATTTGTTGCACTCAATCTATCTTCTCTATGTTTGTCAATGTGTCAACACATGAATGCAACATGGGGTCCAAAAGATGTGCTTATAAGAACCTTCTACCATCATGCCAACTAATTTGCTCACATGCTCTAAATCAAACATTTGAGGCCCCAACCTCCTCTATGGCATCTTTCAAAATGTGAAATTGGAATTATTTATACTTGCACTTCCTATAACTATCAATCTCTAAGAAAATAAGAGCTACTTAAACATGTGACTATGATGTTGATGAGTTGTCGATGTTTAATATTGGTCCACCCATCTATGACAATAGAGCAATTTGTTTTAATCCAACTTTTTCTTATGTCTTCCATCACCAAACTTGTCTTCAAATATTCTATGTCAAGGAGGGTAGCGTGTAGTTTATGTTCTCTAGAGGGGGTGAATGAGGGACCAACAAAAGCTATAGTTTTGAACATTTGTTTGAAGTATGGAGAATGTGTTACATGGAATAGGATGTTATGGGAATTTCAAAATTTGGCAATGGAAGACTACCACATCTTGTACTTAAACATTTTACCAAACTTACGACTATCCCCACCTTCTCACTGGCAGTAGCCTTCATCTTTCCTCTTGTTGAAATATCACCATTACCACTACCAACTATATGAGGCATATGCATAGTTGATTGTATGGAATGTTGGCATTGGCACACTCATAGACTTTGATTGTGCCTCCATATGCAATCTATGAACCTCTACCTTTTCATCCTCCTTTATCTCTTTATAAACCTTCACACTCCTTGTCCTCTATAGCCAAGCCCAATAGATGACAATGGTCTTGTGTAGCTCCCTTTAAATTTTGTTTTATAAATGTGACACAACCACACTCTAGTACCCGTTGAATTTTATTTTATTTTTTTCTAGCGTTGTCACAAATTGAAGAAGTTTTTTGGAATTAAAGAAGCCTTTTGTATAAGGTTTTAAAACTTTGGAAGGGAAATCAAATAGATTTTTTGGTTGTCACCTTTCACCCATAACACTCCCACACCTTGATAAACCTTCAATTGAGCTTGAAACTTTCATATTTTGATTTTTATTTCTTTCTTCCATCTCATCATGCCCACTACTCTCACGGTTTTCGTTCATGCTTTGTTTTGTGAAACAATATGCAAGTGAAATTTGGAAGTTGAAAAAAAAATGAAAAATGATACATTTCTTCCTTTATACTTTGAATTTTTTATTTTTTAAATGGAAGATTCACTTATCTCTTTCACTTTTTTTTCTACCTCACTCCTCATTGCTCACCAATGTTAGTTTTTTTCAACTGCACCTTCAAGCTTTTTGGCTTGTCTTTTCAACTTGGTTAATTTTTTTTGTGCACATAGAAATGAACAAAAATGAGATATGGAGGCCTCCTTTTGTTATTTTAGGGCTAAGAGAGGTGTGGGGTCCCACAAACAACAATAAAAAATCTATTTTTTAAGTTAGGGTTTTTCTAAAATGCGCTACTAACTATAGGGGATGGTAGAATATCCCCTACCATCCCCTACCCATCACCTTCCCGTCTCCACATCCACGAAATAGTTTTGACAAAAAAATTTGAAACAAGGATGGCTAAGAAACATCCTCGAGCCATTCTTACATCCTTAGGATATCCCTAGTACAAGTACCCTTGAAAAAACACACAAGATGCATCCCTAGGGAACATAGGTTTGCATGTACACTAAAGGCTTTTATGAGGAGAAACTTTGAATTAAATCATTCTATAGTTTTTTTAATAACATCCTATGTTCTCATAGGATGTATTTTCATAATATGTTATTTTAAGTCCTAATCATGCACTTGTTTAACACCTAGAGATGCACATACTAGTCATTAGAAATGTCGATTAAATGAAATTTCTTACCTTACTATTAATAGTTATTTGCATGTTTTACTCAAATTAAGTAAGACTATTATTGATTTTCATATTATTGTTGGATGAATCATTCAAGTAATTAGTTATTCTCTCCTCTCCAATCCCTAAACAAATAAGTTGGATCACAATTACTTTGACATGGAATCTTATTTTAATTCACCTTTATTTTGTTTTGTTAAGTAATCAAGCTTCTTACAATTTGCAAATGATTCTACTTTCATTCAATGTAGATGGCTACTAATGGTGTTTCATGAGAAGTATTTGTCAATCTTGCTTATCCCCTTGGTGCTTTTTCAGGCCAAGCAATTCCTTAGAATTTGTAAGGCCTAGCCAAGTCTATCTTAGTGGTAAAACACAACATTTAAAAAGCTTTTAGGAAAAATTGTGGAAAAGGTTTTTTCTGTGTTCTATACCATCGTTAATATTTTTACATCCTAGTGATGGATCACAATGTTGTTGTAATTTATATTACATCATATTATAGTATAGGTTAGATTGAATAATAAATAATAAATTAGCATGTAAATGTTGATAAGTAGGAGGCATTTTTCATAGCGTGTCAAATTTTGATATTTATATCAGGATTCAACTATGTAGTTTACGAGTCAAACTCATTGACCCATGTTTCATGAGTAGTGGTTCACAAGAACCCATCTCTCATAATAATGAATGGTCCACTTAGCACTCGTTGCATCTAGCTAATGCTCACAGAGTGAAGCACTGGACCTTCCCGGGAGATTTGTAAATGTTATTTTATAAATAATATAGGTTAGTTAATAATTAGATTAAATATTAAAATAATGGTTAGTTGGGAAGTTATTCTCGTGAGAAAATTGTGAATGGTTGAAGACGGAAATGCAATGTTTTATAAACATTTACATCATACATTATAAAACCGCGGATGTGCAATTTGATTACTAATTTCAATATGGTATCAAAGCAAGAATGGTTCTGTGCCTATAAAATGCCACTATTTATTTGATAACTTGTGAGGAGAATGCAATGTTGTCTTCAAATGTTTGACGAGATGTGGCTATGGTTGGACAAACCATAACCTGCATAGGAGAAGAGTTAGTTGGAGGCAGTTTGTATTGAGGCGATCAAATTCGTGCTTGTGGCACAAGGCTTCTAATAAGAATTATCACCTAGAAGTAGTTGGAGACTCCTTTGATTCATTCTAGCAAGTTTAGAATGCATATTTTAGCATGTAGATTTTTGATGTTGGTTGTCACTCTGACCTCTAGTTTGTGCCAAATTGGTGAATTCATGATACATTTTGGAAATTTGCTTTAATTCTTTGGCTGTGTATGACCTCTTTGTGAAGCTGTGCATTGATTTTAGATAGAAGCCATGCTTTGGATTTTCCTTGTAAACTTTGAGTTGTACACCGTTTCTTTATGAGCTGTGTAGGAGTTTCGAAGGTGTATGAAGATGTTTGGTATTCTATTTGCCCGTTGTTTAGAGTATCTCGCCATATAAAATACATTGATCGGTTTTGTTGGCATGTCCATCGCACTAGAGCATGATGAGAAGTTTATACTCAAACCGTGAGAAGTGAAAGGTACAAATTTTGTTTCAGTTTAAATTAAATTTTCTCTTGAAATTATTTTTAAGTATTTTTTTGGTCAAGAATTATTATTAATACATTATTTTTAGTTACAAGTTACATGTGAAAGGAATCTAATAATAGATGATACTTTTTAAGAGAAGTTTTGTATAAACTTTTAGTAATCATATGTTTTTTTATGAATACAAGTGTCTATTAATTAAAGATCAAAATATAATACACATATTCACAAAAATGGGTAGGGGGGCACAAGGTCACTCCTTAGAGTCACATGGTAGTGCTCGAAAAGTAAGGAAAACTCATAAAACAAAGTTGCTAAGTGGTGAGAGCAGTGCCAACAAGGGGCGGAGGAGGGTTTCGGTCATCCGATTTACCCCATACATCAGCGGGTCCGATCAAGCATAAACTATCCATCTTCTATATTACCATCTTTATCTTGATTATGTTCATCATTCTGAGCTGGAGAAATAGCCAGACCTAGTTGAGGGAGCCATTTGGAAGACTTTGCACTTCCAGACGAAGGCCAACCACCACCACCACCTATCGCCAGCCTCTCCTTGCCCCCCGCCCCAAGGCCACCTAGAGGCAACATCTCCAGGTGGAGGCAATGCAGAACGTCGCTGCAACAAACCACCCTACCACCAAAGTGGCTACGAGGAGCTTGGGATATGGAAGACTGCGAGCGCCAAACAAAGAAACTTTGGTCGCCCTGCCGATTGCGAGGAGGAGAATAATTGTTGGAAGTAGAGTTGTTCGGTGGAACTCTAGCCACAATGTACGGGGCATTGCCCTAACCGTTGAGCAACTCCTATAGGTGTGCAACCTCTAGGGCCACTTTGCTTGCCTAGACTTGAATCTGGAGCATCACATTTGAGCAAATAGAAGCTTTAGTGAAAAACGAAACAACATAATCAATAGAGTTGTGAGAAAAATAACATTTTTGTCCTTTCATAAGGAAAATAAAATATCCACCCTAAAAGCATGTCAGACTTAGGTATACTTGGAAGGAATATAAGGCTAATCCCTCAAAAGCACCATGTGCCAGGAAAAGGGTTTTGGCCGAAAGGGGTGAAAGAAGTCATGAATTCAACTCCACAGTTGTTGAGCATGACGACAAAACCAGAAGAGATGCAAGAAAGTCTTTGGTTGGACACAAAACAAATGAGGGTCTGAAATATCCATGTGCCTAAGGTGAGAGCCCATAGGCAAGCATTGAAAAAGAATACACTAGGAAAAATGGGCGAACTTTGGTTCAATAACAGCTGACCAAATGTTGTGAAATCAGTGTTGTCAAGTAGCTAGAGAAGATTACAAATGCCAATGATGGTTCAAGACAGACACCATAGGGAGATGTAGAGAAATTCAATGGTATCCTAGATGCAACTTGTAATTGAGAAAAGCAATGTCTGGCCAACGCCAATCCTTCCACTATGACTTAATAGAATGAATGCCAATTTTGTGAAGCATCTCCAATGGTAGGGCAACTAGGATAGAATCATGTTTGTTGATTAGGCTGTGAGAGCCGAAATTGTGTTTTCAAATCTTCCCAAGAACGAAGATTCATTGTGGCTCTGGAAAACAAATCGCAGTGAGTGAGGATGCCTTTTTTATGAAACCGAAGGGCATGGATCCTAGGAAACTAAGCCAAAGAAAGCCCTTGAACTTGAAAAAGTAGAGACCACTAGAGATTGTGAAGGTTGATAGACAACCCATCTCGAAAGCCAGAGCCCACCCACCACAGCCAGGGCTTAACGACTTCCCAAGCACGCCAAATAATTTTGGCAACAAAAGTGCCTTCGATATGAATGATGTCTTTCATGATTAGAAGGGTTTGAAAACCAAACCCCTTCTAACCAGGTCAGTTGGCTGGAAAACCAAAAGTTATGCAATGTCTGAGAAGAATTTTCCAAGATTCATTCCCAAAAATCGCCCTCGCAATCCATTTGGCACATAGAGCCAACACTTACCATTGAGTGGAAAGATGCCAAAGATCACCAAAATCCTATGGGAGACAACAAAACTCCCAAGCAACCCAGCAAAAACCTTTGTGATCTTCTGAAGAGGCCCACAAAAATCACAAAGAATCTTTTAAAGCTTTGAAAATAAGAAGCCTTGGAGGGGGGCCAATAAGAAGAATAGTAAACATGAATAGCCACAAGAATTTGAGAACAAATTTGGAATTTACTAACCAAAGAGAGAGGCTTGGTGATCCAATAAGAAAGCTTCTTCTCAATTCTGGAAAGCACCACATTCCAAAGGTCAACCAGAGATGCCTAAAAGGTAAAGGGAATGCCCAAAAATTAAAATATTCCCCCATGATCAGTCCACTTCCAACCAAACTTGAGAAGCTAGGGAGGCATAGGAAGAAAAGATTGATGACAACACTGGGTTTTGTGCCACTGTATAGTCAAAACAGAGGCAAGGAAAAAAGTATCAAGGCATAGAAGAGCCTCTTTGACATTTTGTTCATCTTCGATGAGTGTGAGAAAGGAGTCATCTGTAAAGTGCCAATTGACCAACTGGTTAGAGGATTCTAGCAAAGAAATACCACAAACCCTGCCAACAGAAATAACATTCGCCAATAAATATCCAAATCCTTCAGCAACAAGCACATAGAGAGACGAGATGAGAGGGTGACCTTGTCTAATGGAACAGTGCAATCCAAAGGCCTGAGACTAATGATTGTTGATAGTAATGCATGCGGAGGAATTTGCAAGAGCATTTTAACAGATTGAAGAAAGTGAAGGGACAAAAACCAGAGCATCGAGCATAGCCAAAATAAAAGGCCATTCAATGCGTTCATAAACCTTGGAAAAATCAATCTTTAAAAAAAGAGCTTGTTTCTTAGATCGTCAAGCCCATTCCATGCCTTCCCAAACCACAATGATGTTATTAAAATGAATCTGGATTTGATGAAGCCATTTTACTCCAATCGAACAATGTGAGGTAGCATGTGTCGAATTTTCAAAGCTCAGGCCTTGTCAATTATCTTGTAGGAAACATTAAGCAGTGTAATAGGCCGCCAATTATAGATGTCTTTAGGATCACCTAGCTTAGGTATGAATTTAATATTTCCTTTATTGATTAGTTTTCCTAAAGACTAATTTTGAAAAGCTTACAGGTAGACCTTATGCAGGTCAGAACCCACACAAGGCCATAAGGCTTTGTGTGCAACCTAAGAAGTTTTATTCAACTCGCTCTCAATGTCGAGTTTGTGTTGATTTTATTCTTCCAAAGACCTCAAGGAAGCAATGGACATTCAAATTGGTCAAACCCATTACTCCAATGTATCACTTATGTCAATCTCTTTAACACTTGCTATCGGTGCTAGACCTCCAACCTCAAGATTAAGGATTTTCCATTGGCTTCTCATCAACTTAAGCTCCCTACTCAACCCTTTATTGGGTCATGACCTCCCATAAAAGAGGAGGGTTGGTCTATAGTGGTTAACTACAAATCCAAGAACACTGGCTCTTCCAAACCATCCCCTAAATCCATAGGGCAAGGGTTTTCAGTTTCCATATGTTACAAAACCCATTGACACATATGTGCCAGATGTGGCAATAGTTTCTAGAACCCAACCAATTTTAGTTGCTTTGCAATCATCTACTAGTAAATCTCAACATACCTCCTCACCTATGGTAGGTCAAAGGAGATCTAGAGATCGTCTAAGCATTTGGAAGAAGGTGAATTTGTGTCACAAGAAAACAACTAGGACACCTGAATGTTCAAATGGGAAGCTATGAGGCACCCATCATAATGATTCAAAATAGTTATTATGCCCTTGATGAGTTGGATAGCAAGGAAATGCCTCTTGATTGTTAAATGAATTGTATTTCTTGGAATGTGAGGGATCTCACAAACCTCCCTCAAAAATACTTTGTTTGTGATGTTCATGCTCAATTTTTTGAATTAGACATTATTTTCCTTGAGGAGGTTAAGGTGTCGATATTTTTACTTTCTGTAACATGCCATGTTATTTGGCCATCCATTTTTTCTCTCTATACTGACCATGAGGTTGGATGTGGTGGAGTTGTCACTTTTCTCTTGCCCATGTGGCATCAAATTTTGGTTGATCATGGATGTGACCCCACTAACCAAGTAGTGTAGGCTCTTTTCAATGTTTTTGATATAGGGAAAAATAGATTTTGAAGGGACCCGAAACCCTTTAACAAAAAAGAGCAAGGCTGCAGAAAAGACAACAAGCAGCCAGCGAAAAAGACCAGCTCCAAAACAAGACCTATTAAGATTTACAAATAACATTTTTCTTGTGGGAGCAGAGATTCATGTTGAAAGATGACCGAGAGTATTTATCTTTTTTTCCCTTAACTAGGCTCTTTTCAATGTTAATATTCATTCCTTTGGGGTGATTAATGTTTATGCTTCCAATGATGTTGTTGAGAGATATCTCTGACATTAGATTGCCAATTTGATGTTGGTCACCATTTGGGTCTTGTGTGGATATTTCAAAATGATCGAGATGTCGCATGATAAATGTATTTTTCCAATGCGTTGGACAACTAGCAAGAGGGAGGCTTGGTTTTTTATGCACAATAAATTGGTTCTTTTTTACCACAACTCCAATCATCATCATGACCATATGCCTTTGTACATGTGGAGCAACTTGTAGGTTGGGCCTAACAAGGTCTAAAAATGAATTGATTGTACCATGATTTTGGCACAACCCTTCTTTAATTTTTCCAACTATTATTCCTTTCTTATTGAATCTTTAGTGGATATTATCTTATCTAACCACTTTTCTATACTGTTTCACATCGAGTGGCAGACTTTAGCTCCCAAGGCTATGAAGAGTCAGTTCTTCCTCAACATGTCTCTTATCAACCACAAAGCCATGACAACACATATCCAATGTGTTTAGAATTTAGAGCCACATCTTTCACAAGGCATCACATGGATAACTTGGTGGAATGATGCCATAACTCATACATCTCAATTTCTTCACATTTACGGTCGTTAATTAACTCATTTTCAGTGTCACTCATATGAGGCCTCAACTCGATAGCTTCACCTTACTACCATCACCCTAGAATCTCAACCATTTGATTCTACCACCTAAATTTGGCTATCCCATCTACGACAACAGAAAAAAGAAATTGTGGATGCCTATGTTGCCCATGATGCCCAAATCAAGGCTTAGCTATACTAGCTTAAAATTGGAGACAAGGTGTCAAAATATTTGTTTTCAAGCCTTGCATGCTTGCCACTCTTCTCATACCATCAAGAGAATTTATGAAGGACATCAAATTCTTCAAGAGATTCCAAACATCCTTCAAGATTTTGTTCACCACTATAAGAAAGTTTTTGTGGCTCAAGAGTATACTCTTGCAAGACATCATGCTTTACAACAATGTCTTGTGGCTATGCCTTGCTAACTTTCTAATGCTCAATGCATTCTTTGTGACTAGCTTCTCACTTAGGGCGACCTTAAGGAGGCAATGCTTTCCATGGCCAAGGACAAAGATCCTAGTCTTGATAGCCTTCCTTATGAGTTCTACAAACCCTTTTGGGATATGTGGTAGTGACATGCACAACATGTATATTAAAGCCTTGTGAACTGGGTTGTTAGGTAATATCATTAACAAAGACTATTAATTTCATACCTAAAGTGAGTTATCCAAAGGATATTAACAATTGGACACTAATCACTCTATTGAATGTTTCGTACAAGATCATAGCCAAAGCCTCGGCTCTCAAGCTTTGTTCAATGTTGTTGCTTACTGTCAAGCCCAAACAAACCGGCTTAATTAAATCTATATTTATTTTGAATAATATTATTATGGTTTGGGAAGGTATGGAATGGGCTTCCTGTTCTCAACAACTTTTTGTATTCATGAAAATATACTTTGCTAAGGCCTATGATCACATTGAGTGCCCCTTCATTTTGTCCATGCTTTAGGCTCTTGGTTTTGGACCTAGCTCCATTCAATCGGTTCAAATACTCTTCACACTTGCTTCTACTTGTATTACCATCTCCGATAAAAAAAAATCCTCTTTTGGACTCTTTTGGTCCATTAGGAAAGGTTTTCCTCTTTCTACGACTCTTTATGTTCTGGTTGTTGAAGCTCTTGGTTACCTCCTTGTTCAAGTTGTTTCTCAATCCCGTGTCAAGGGGATTTGTCTTCCTAATTCCTCCCAACATATTTTTAATGGTCATTTTTCTTACGATTCTTTTCGTATTCTCTATGAGGAAG
>VDFB02340125.1:85388-98499 GCA_007258455.2 Sequoia sempervirens | reverse complement strand
TCCAAAGCATGAGCACCCTTGGGTACCTAGAAAGCACAACCATTGGAAGTGGATGAAACTTTATTTTTATTGTTGGTTCCAATGATGAGGATTGTGACTTAGAAGTCCTTTTCTTCTTTTCCATAGAAGAACTATTGCACTGAATTGTGCATGAATCCATTTTAAATAGAGCGTTTATCCAAAAACCCTTAGCAAGCACCATAACTCCTCTTGTCATCTTGCATCCTCCATTTGAGAAGAAAAATTGCACACCCACATCATTCAACTTACTTACAGAAAGAAGGTTTCGTGTCAAACTAGGGATATGTAGGACATCATTGATCCTCTTCACTCTACCACACATCTTATCTTGACTCTTCTATGGTCAACAATATTCAGGTGAGAGTCATCAACTAGGTACACCTTCTAACCATCATAAATTTCATACTTAGAAAACCAATCTCAATGAGAAGTCATGTGGAAAGAAGCACTAGAGTCTATCAACCACACATCTTGTGATTTATGCATTTCCAAGGCAACAAAAAAGGCATCTGCTTCATCTTGATAGGATTTATCAAATTTAGAATCAGAGAATGTCTTCTTTTTCTTCTTTTTCTCCTCCTTACAATCTTTGCGGAAGTGACCAGATTTGTTGCAATTCCAACATTTCGCCTTGTTCTTACTAGGAGACTTAGATCTCCCACAAGATTGAGATTCTAAATTCTATTGCTTCGTGTTCTTTTTTCCTTTTTCTTTCATTCTACCTCGAACCGCCAAAGCCTCCATAGTCGTTTCAAAAGTTTTTCTCCGCATCTCTTCAGATAGCAATGGCGTAACCACTTCATCCATCTTAAAGGTGGTAGTTACTTCCAATGGCCATGAAAAGGTGATCCCATGAATCCAACTGTGAGCACAACAAATTCATGCAATGATACTGCTCCTCCATTTTCACACCAATAGAGTTCAATTGGGCAACTAGCATGTTGAATGTGTTCAAAAGATTTGTGAAAAATTCTCCTTCCTCCATCCCCAAAGAATACATCTTATTTCACAAGAACAACTTATTTACCGAGGATTTAGCTTGATAAATATAAGCAAGTTTCTTCCAAATAAGTACAACGGTCTTCTCTCCATGAACGTTTAGGAGTATCGAATAAGCTAAAAATATTCTTATCAAACCCTTAGCCTTTTGATCCATCAGATCCCAATCTTCTTATTTCATGCCCATTGGAATAGTTCTAAAAATAGTTGTCCATAAATTGTGGTCTACAAGCATGTCTTTCATCTTGAGCTTCCACAACTTGAAGTTGCCTCCATTAATCTTCTCTATCTCAAATCTACCAGATGTGCTCACCATCTCTTTCCTGCAATAGGATCAACAAAAAAAAATTGTAATAGGCTCCCGCTCAAAATAAGATCAGTGCAAAAACCCCTTTAACCCACAATAGAAAATAGAGGTGATCAGGCTTTGATATCAACTGAAATGAAGCCAAGTACGTGGAAAATATTCCAACACCAATCTATCACAGGAGAGAATGTGCAAATCTCTATAGTTTCAAACCCTTATTTAATTATAACAAAGAAGGTGCACATAACAGACAACATAAATAGAATTAGAGATTAAAAAACACATAACACCAAATATACTTGGGGAAAACCCTTTCGATAGAAAAAATCCCCACTCCAAAATCCTGAACAATGTATTATCTATAAACAATGGTTACAATACACTTGCAGTGCAAGCTTCTACAAGATTTTGTCTATGTTACAATTATGGAGTAAATCCGGAAACATAATGGTATCTAAACACAACATCATACAACTCCAAAACATAAGTGCTCTATATATAAGAGCTTGCAATGCATAAATTAAACATTTCTAAATCAATTTCCAAAGATTGAAGATGCGACATGGAAAGTGCCAAAACCACTACACATGCATAATGATAAGTTTCCAATTGTCACCACATGCAACACTACAACTACCAATTGTCACTAAACCTGCACTTTCCAAGTAATAATTACACCTCAAAAACTCACATTCCATGCAAACTCAACACGGAAATAGAAAATTCCTTCATGCACAACTCCACCTGTGAATGTGACTTTCCAACTTGAATCCTCATAAATAGAAACTGAAAGTTGTGACTCACAAGACAACGTGAGAAAATAATAACATTAAATATTTAAAAAATAAATGCTATGGAAAATCAAAGGTTGAGACACCTTCATTTTCCTAACAAGTTGGAGCATATGTAGATTGAAATACAATAGAGAGATGAGGAGAATATCAAATCATGGGAAAGAATGGTAATGAAGTTGAAAGAAAAAGTTTTGCCTACATATTACCAAATCAACCTATTCAAAAAGTTGAACTTGAAATAGAGAGAGAAGAATGTACAAAAGTACATTGAGGAGTTTTATAGGTTAAGCATTTGAGTAGGACATGTGGATGATGATGCAAAAAAAAGTGTCAAGGTATGTGAATGGCCTGCATAATTCAATTCAAGATAAAATGAGTATGATCCAAATAACTAGTGTGGAGGAGACATACCAATATGCATTGAAGGTGGAGAAACATCTTGCAAGAAAATAACAAAACAATTCCCATGGTAGAGGAAAATTTTCACGATGAAGAGGACAATCCAGCAGTGGTAGAGGTTACCAATACAAGCAAGAGGAAGCAAGCAAATCGCATGCAAGCACACATGAAAGAAAAGGAAGAGGATAATTCTTTAGAGGAAGAGACATCAAAGAGGAAGAGGTGGATGGAAGGATGGAAGATAAAGAAGGAGATGGACAAATAGAAGGAAATGAAGGAAAGTGGAAATGGAATGGAATGGAAGGACTCGGAAGGAGTTCAGACAGTGGAACTTGACAAGGAATGGTGGAAGGAAGAAGAATGGATGAATGGAAATGGAAGAAGAAGGAGAAATGGAAAGAATGGAAATATTCCCAACCTATAATGGATGGAAGGGATGGATTAATGGTACATGAGCAATGCTTGGTGATTTTTTAAATTGGAAACTATAAAGATAAAATATGTGTGATGTGATGCCAATTAATGCATGCCATCTCCTTTTGGGAAGGTCTTGGCAATTTGATAGGCAATTTTTTCGTGGCAAGAGGACAAACACCTAACAAATAAAGAAATATGTAAGAGAGTACACCTTAAATCCATTAAAGGATAGAGAAAATGAAGTGGAGAACAACTCCAAGGGTTGTTTTATTTTCAAAAAAATATTTTTTTAAATACTTGAAAGAGGGGGAAAAAAAATTCAAACATTCTTAAGCTTGCAAAAATTACGATAGTGGAGAAAAAAGAAGAGATACAAATTGAAGTTCATAAAATTTTGGAAGAATATGTTGACATATTGATGAAGGAAGTGTTTGATGGATTTTCACCAATAAGGAGCATAATTCATTGCATCTATTTGATTCTTGATGCAATTTTTCCAAACAAGGCACTGTATAAAATGACACCTATGAAGAATAAGGAAATAAATAGGCAAGTTCAAGAGTTGTTTGATAAGGGATTAATTAGAGAAAGCTTGAATCCATGTATTGTTCTAGTAATGGTGACACCCAAAAAGGATGGGAAATGGTGGATCTATATAGATTCAAGAGCCATAAACAAGATAACAATCAAATTTAGGTTCCCATTACTACAAATGAATGATATGATGGATTGCTTGAGTGGAGCTAAGTACTTCATGAAAATCGATCTGAAGAGTGGGTACCATCAAATAAGGATAAGAGAGGGTGATGAGTGGAAGATGGCCTTCAAAATGAAGGATGGCTTGTTTGAATGGTTGGTGATACCATTCAATTTAACGAATGCTCCCAACACCTTCATGATGTTGATGAATGAAATATTGAAGCCTTATCTTGGTAAGTTTGTTATTTTTTATTTGGATGATATTTTGATATTTAGCAAAAAAGGAAGAACATTTGTAGCATGTTAGGGAGATTTTTCAAAGGATGAAAGAGGATAATTTGTTAGTGAATTTGAAAAATTGTAGCTTCATGAAAGAAGATTTAGTCTATTTGGGGTTTGTTGTTTACAAAAGGAGGTTAAAAATCGATCCAAAAATGTGAAAACAATTATGGATTGGCCTTCACAAAAGAGTATGTTTGAAGCAAGAAGCTTCCATGGACTAACAAGCTTCTATAGGAAGTTCATCCAAAATTTTAGTGGGATTTGTACTCCTATTATGGAAACTATTAAGGGTAATAGGAAAGAATTTGCTTGGATAGGTGCATATAGAGAAGTTTCAACTTGTTGAAGATAAAAGTGATGGAACAGTCTGTGTTAACACTCCCCGATTTTGAAAACGTGTTCCAAGTTAATTGTGATGCAAGTGGGAGAACTATTAGAGGAGTCTTGAGTCAAGAAGGTAAACTAGTAGCATATTTCAATGAGAATTTAAATGAATCCAAATGGAAGTATTTCATGTATGATCAATATTTTTATGCAATTATACAAGCACTTAAGAAGTGGCGAAACTACTTATTACTAAAGGAGTTTGTTTTGTATACCAGTTATCATGTATTGTAGTTTATTAACAATCAAGGTAAGTTAAATCAAAAACTTTAAATTTGTTGATAGAGGAGGTTAAAATATATTCTATTTTGATTTTTCTCTTCCAATATTCTTAAATATAAAATGCAATTGCTATGAAGTAATAAAAATATATAAATTAATTATTTTTAAATATATTTTATTTTCTAGCTATGGTATGAATGAGAATAACATTTAAATTGGAGGAACAAATAAGATGACATCAAAGAGAGTATTAGAGAGAATATCGAAGGCGACAATGAGAAAAAAATTTAGATGTTGAATTAGAAGAACAAAGAAGAAGACGTAATGAAGTTATCGGACAAAGATATGTTAGAAGGGAAAAAGTAACAGTAGAAAAATTAAAAATTGAAAATAGAGACGAAGTAAATGTGAATAGAAATAATCATCAACGAGAATCTAAACATTTTTTTCATTTTGAAAGAGAATAAATGCAACAAGTTGGTCCCCAACCAAGTCAGAGGAACAATAATTCTTCTATTGCAAATATTGAGTTCAATATTGAAAATAAAAATTCAAGATCAATAAAATGTGTGCCAGAAATACCTCAGCATGGAATTGAAATTGAGATGAATTTACTTGTACAAGGAAATATACAAAACATAGCAAACCCAAATGGAATGCTTCAAACTAGAATCAACAAAATATAGATTCTATTTCGACATTAATTAGATAGCTTTAGAATGCTAAACATGTGTTATGTTTGTCAGAAATGTTAACCAGGAATAAAATTATATTGTACTTGTGGAGGTCCTGTATGCAATAGATGTCAACAAGAGAGAGGAAATAATAGATTTTCAACTTCAAATAATATGGATCCCAAGCCACAACCAGAGGAACTTGAAAAATTGACTCAAGTAGAAGAAATGTTGATTGCACGTATTGGACAATATTACAAGTTACACATGCAATAGGTGATCAGTATAAATACAAAGGACACACAATAAATTTTCCACAAAATGTGGAACATGTTTCACAATTTTTGCCACATTCAATAAAAAAATTACCAATCATTACTGTTCAAAGAAAGGATCAATGTGGCACAAATTATAAATTTATAGTTAATAAAGATTATGTGTATAAGGTATTAAAATATGTCGATGTGAAAAAATTTCTTGTACCTAGTTAATTCACTTACTAGGGACTTGGGGGAAATATTCACATGTTAAGTTTACTTAGGTCCTAAGATACTTTCTAGAAGACTTAGTTGTCATGTCTAGATTTTATCTTTTCCTAAGTAGTTATGATAAGTTTTCTCATATCATAAGACTAAGACACTTGTCATAATCTTATGACATCTTATTCCTCACCATGGCTATATAACCAAGGGTCTCTCTCACATTATACTTTGATTCTTTTTGCATTCATTGATAGGAATACAATTTATTCTTGTCATATTGAACTTTTGAGTATTTTGTGCTTTTCACAGGCCTTTAGAGTGCATTTGGTTAGTCTTTTAGGAGATCCTGAGTGCAAATAATGTATTTTCTTGAAGCATTGAGTATGTTCTTCTCTTGCATCTTTGGATGATCTAGAGAATCACAAAGGTGTGATAGAAATACCAGATTCTAGGGGGCTTCTTTGTTTGGCTTTATATTGTAGGTGCATTTTGGGAGCTTCTTGCATCAAATTCGAACTCAACATTGCATCTGGGGTGCCTGAGAAAGTAATATTTTCCTTTTGTTTCATTTCAGTTGGACATTGGAAGCCAAATCTGCAAGGGTTTGAAGATTGAAGGTGGTTGCTAGATCGAGAAGGTAGCTACTATTTTGGAGAATTTTGAACCAAAAAGGACATCGCCATCGTGTTTAGAAGACCCAAAAACCCTAAGATCAACTATCAATTTGTAAAAATTGGAGAACTTCACCCAGGGCCATTAGAAACAATTCTCCTATTTCCTCGTATAGACGTCATTATGACCGTTGACAGTACAATTTTTTGAAAAAAAAACTTTACTTTTCTACAGAATAAATATTTATTAAAAAAATCAAAAAACAACTGTATTTTTTTCTTATTTGTAAAAGTTTTTTATTAATAAAAAAAAAAAAAAAAATTAAAGCGTAGGTACTGCACAATACTAGTGCAAGCCACAAAGTATTGCCATGTATGCGGGCTCTCACGCTACGCCATGTGGCAAGAGGCCACTGGCATGTGGCCCCGCGCAAACCCACCACCAGTTGCGGCCGATTTATAAAAAAACTAGTAGTCAACAATAAGGATCGGAAAAAATAAATTAAAATCGGTAGCCAATATTAAAATTGATGAGAAAGAAGAATAATTTTCCAAGGAATATTCTAGAGATTTTGTTGACTGAAGTGTCTGCCTCCTACAATGAGTTAACAACTAAGCTCTTACATCTGTGATTCAAAGATTAGACATCTAAATTGAATAGCCATTCAATCATCATGAAGGTGCATTTAACTTTTCAACCCAGGGACGTGAACTTGAAATGGGCCAACACAATATGTGCACTAGGAACTCAAAGTAACCATCTTCATCCTACAACTAAGAAAGACACAATGTTGAAAGTAAATTGCTTGGAAAGGAATGACATAAATGCTAATCATCAATCAACAACCATACTAAGCTGAAATGCATAACAAAGATGAAAATTTGAGCAAACAAACAAGACACTACTTTTTCTGTAGGAACAGTCACATAATGGAATTCTAGGGTTAAGAATGTAAAATGGATGTCAAAGATTCCAACCAATCACCCAACACACACACACACCAGAACTGACTAACGAGACACCACTGAGACCTGAAACCACGAGAACTCACACTGATAAATCATAGAGAATGCGTACACATCAAATCATGCAACCTTTTGAGAAGAAAGACCGACCTTATTTATCATACTAAACAAGGCGGTCAACCCACAAAACTAGGAGGACTTCATTTAGGAAAACAGTATAGAGTGATCACGTGTTGTACGGGAATTTGTCAAACATGTGTCCAAACGCTGATTTAGCATAATGCATGCCCAGTTGGCGATGTCTTCCTCAATTTAGCATCCTCAAATTAAATCTGCATGGCAATATTAGTACGCACAATAATTGCATATTTGTAACCACCTCAAAGAACATTCATTAACCACATGCAAAATTAACATGGATAGTTCGTATAACATGCCATCATCATTAAAGGTTTGTAGAAATACGATTAAGCCCAATGTCAATAGTTATGAGGAAGTATCATAAAAAGTATCAACACTTAATGTTATATTTTACGATAACTTTAGCACATAAATTATAAGTTCTACCCAAAACTAGACCATAAACTAGGCTCATCACTCCCCCCAACCTAAGGTCTTGTTGATCCTCCAGCAGGGGAAGGGTTGTTCTTCTACTTGGTCAAGGCTCTAAAATTTGCAACTGACAATTGTCCCACATCAAAGTGTGTTGTGCGTGAATCAAGATCCCAATAGAATTCTCCCAATCTGCTCCATCTCTGCTTCTCTGCAGCAATATCATATTGGTAGAACCTGAAGTTTAGTACAGGCCACATTAGGATGGGTGGTTAAAAATTCAAGGGAAGCCAGAATCGCCCTTTTGTCCTTCCAATGTGACTATATCTTCCAATTCTTTTAGGATTTGCTGCATAGTTCTGGATGGAATGAGGCTCAACCTACTTGAGATCATCAGTTAAGTTGTTCCATCTTTGTGAGAGGTATCTCTTCACAGTTTCGTCTCTTGCTTTTGCCTTTGCCTCATATTCACTATAAACTACTATCCAAGGCATAATCCTATTACCATAGCTAGGTCTAAGAAGCATTTTGTGCCATTCCCTAGAAATACCCCCTAGATTCCTTGATTCAGCCCTAATGGATAGGGGAATGTTGGATTCCATTTTCTTATAAGCCCCATATTGATGTCCCCAACTAATCCCATTTTGCACCCAAGACATAAATGTCCTTAATTGGACACCCCCAACATACAACAATGGATTCCAATCATTGTCTTGAGTCACAACATAGTTATGCAAATAAAACTTACACAACAAATTCTTCATTTCAGGGGAAGCAATCCGATAAGCATTGAAAAATTCAGTAGGGGTCTCAATAGAAGGGTTCAAACCTAAGACAATTCTTGCTAGTCTGAAAGATAGATATTTCTCCTTCAAATGAAGAGCATAGACCCTTGGAGGGGTCCTACATTCCAAAATTTGGTACCAGTCATATCATCCAATCTTCTTAAGGTGGTAACTTTTGTATCTTTATATTCCCACTTCCTCATCTCTTTGAATTCTATCACCTCTTGACCAGGTTTTCCTCCTTCCATTCTCTCTTCTTTGTATCTTTTCCATAAATGCATGGGAAATTTTATGCATTGAAAAAATTAGGGGGTTATGTATTCTACCAACATTCTTTTTCTCTCTGTACTAGTGTTAACTACAAGGATTCAAAGCATTCAATTTTATTGCAGGGTAACATTGTTCTCAATTCGTTTGCTGTGTCAGGGACTCCTCTCAAGCTCGTTTCCGCTTTTGCTCTAAGATATCTTGTTGTGTATCTCCTTGTCGTAGGGAAATCTTTGATTTTCCTCATACTCTTTATTGTCCATTTCTCCTGCAATGTTAGCAAGATCGGCCAGTATTATATTTGTTTCCATCTTAAATATATCTTCTTCCTCAACGTTCTCCTACTCCATTGGAGCTTTTGTGTCCCCCTGTGATATTTCTCCAAACTTAGGGCTTCCTTGCGGACATGTAACAAAGGTTGGCCCAGCTAGTCTTGCTTTCCTAGGAGGGCTAATATGTTTTTCTTTGGTTGCAGGATGAATAGTGTCAACCTTTCTCTTCTTAGAGCTTGGCACCTCTTTTTCTGTCGATTGCCTTTTGGCTTTTCCTTTTCTCGTTTCTACTTCTCTCTTTTGTGCCCTAGTTTTCATTAGAGCACCAAGTGGAACATCATCATCAGAATCTGAGGAAGAGCTTTCTTTCTCTAAGTGCTTTGTTCCAAAAGAACTAATTTCTATGGTTTCTTCTGCTGCAGGAGGGTTTACACTAGGGCCTGTTGCAGAGGTTGAAGCACTAAGAGTGGCTTCATTCGTGCTCTATTGCCTGCTAGACCTATGAGGTTGAAGTAAAACCCTAGGTTGTAAATGCTCAGGTCTAATTTCATCAACCTTTATGAATTCTTCCCAGGTCATTCCTGATACATCATGCATAGACTTCTCAACCAACAATTTATTCAAATAATGGTGGGAAATAGAATTGTCACTACCTTTCTGAGTCTCGGCCGCCATGATTGAAAGAAGGTTGTATAGCACGTTCGGCACATTCATCCTTCTTTCATGCCTCATATTATTTAAAAGTTTAAATGCACGGAGTGCAAATTCGATTGGCTACCTTCACAGGTGATGTATTTTATGACGTAGACAACTATCTGCTTCCATGGCTCAGGTAGAGACATTCTCTTTGCTCCCTATTTATCTATGCTCAATGGAGGGTCGTTTGGCTTTGTAAATTTGGCCCTAGCTAGCCTGACATCTCTAGAAGCAGGGTAATTTTCACCATCAGTAACCCCATAATCTCCCTGTACTTTCAACAGCACACACACTCCAACCCTTTTACCATGGCTCTCCCCTCAGACAATGTCTAGGTGAATTCTAGTGTAATGTCTTCATCAAAATCATCCAGTTTCAAGAAGTAGTTTATCCACCCGTAGTTTCTGAATTCGGCCATGCATTGTGCATCTTGTAGTAATACATCGTGGACTATGGGTTCATTTCAAATTAACCCACCTCCCATTGTCTAAATGTGTGGAGGATCCATTGCAAATATTGTGGAGAAAGTACCATTCACCTTTTAAGGAAATAAGTTGAGTGATTAACGAAGAGGAGGTGGGATGAGATGAAGTGATGTGATGGAAGAGAGAGAAAGGTGGAAATGGATGGGTGGATGGGTGATGAAATTGACCCCCATGGAAGTGGAAGTCTTTATTATGACAAGTATGTACCTTAATTATGTCAAAAGAAAATACCAGTCCTACTCTGTTTGCATGAAGCTCTGCGTCGCGACAATGAAAGAATTTGCCGCGTGAACTCCCTTTTGTGAAGTTGGTTTGCAGATACAATATGAAGGCACGACCCTCCATTGACAAAAAACTTGAATATGACCAATTCAATAGTAATGAGATGTACAACACCATTAGGGAATACTTTAGCAACCTCATATGGTCCTAGCCACCTTGTCTATAATTTTCCTGCATTGTCCTGATACTTTGAGTCATACATCAGGGCCCAATCTCCTAGTTGGAATTTCTTGTCCTTGATAAATTTGTCATGCCACTTGATTCTTTGATTTTTCACCACCTTTGTGTGATGCAAGGTTGCTCTCCTTATCTCGTCCAAAGCATTCAGCTGCATGATTCTTTCTCTTTGTGCCTCAAAGATATCCATTCCTAAGTTTACCGCAGTCCTAAGAGTCTTATGTTCAAATTCAATGGGCATCATGGTTGTTTTTCCATACAACAACTCAAATGGAGTGAAACCTATGGTTGTTTTCTAGGTGGTTCTGTAGGCCCAAGTAGCTTCTGGTAATATGTTTTCTCAATCCTTTATGTGGATAGCTATTGTCTTGGTCAAAATGGATTCAATTTCTTTGTTGGTTACCTCAACTTGGCCATTGGCCTAGGGGTGATAAGGAGTAGACTTCCTATGTTTGATGTTGTATTCATTGACTAGTGTTGCAACAAGGGTTGATGTGAATTGAGCCCCTTGATCAACCACTATCTCTCTTGGAACTCCATACCCTGTGAAGATCTCCTCATAAAGAAATTATGCAACTTTGTTATCTCTTGCATGTTTCATGGCGTTAACTTCTACCCATTTAGTTACATAATCAGTGCATACGAGAATATAGGACTTACCATTTGATGGAGGGTCAATGGGTCCTACAAAATCCAATCCCCACTTATCAAATGAAGTGATTACTACCTGAGGGAAAAGTGGCATATCATTAGATATGGTTGGTCTGCCCATTCTTTGGCATCTGTCACATTTTCTTGTATACCTCATTGCATCCTTGTGGAGTGTTGGCCAGTAATATCCTGTGTTCAAAATCTTCTTTGTTGTCCTCTTGGCTGAAAAATGTCCTCCACATGGTTCGTTGTGACATGCATACAAAATTTAATATGTCTCATCTTCTCTCACACATCTCCTCATGACATGGTCTAGTCTAGTATAAAACAAACATCCAGGAATCCATGAGAAAGGAAAATATTTTTCAATGAGTGCCCTTCTCTCTTTTGGAGAGAAGTGAGGAGGAACTCTACCTATGACCAGATAGTTAGTTATGTTAGCATACCAGGGTGTTTGTACACTGATAGAGAATAGATGCTCATCAGGAAAAGAGACATCTATGGCTTGATTATCTTCTGATGTAGTCAGCCTTGAAAGAAAATATTCAACAACATTGGCCTTCCCTAGCTTATCCACAATGGTTATGTCAAACTCTTTCATCAACAATAACCACCTTGCTAGTCTACTTGTGATCAAAGGTTTATTCATGAGATACCTAATGATTGCATGATCAAT
This sequence comes from Sequoia sempervirens, assembly GCA_007258455.2. NCBI lineage: Eukaryota > Viridiplantae > Streptophyta > Pinopsida > Cupressales > Cupressaceae > Sequoia > Sequoia sempervirens. The sequence continues at coordinate 86,399 of VDFB02340125.1, read as the reverse complement.
GTGCACAAAGATTTGGTAACTTGTTATGTAATGTCTAAATTTTTTTAGGGCATATATTACCGCCATCATTTCTTTTGCTGTCACTATATAGTTGAATTCAACTCCTTGCAAATTTTTGCTGACAAAGTAAATGGAATTTTCAATAGCTCCTTCTTTTTGTCCTAAGATTTATCCTATGGAATAATCTGATGCATCTGTATGGATGTGGAAAGGAAGCTCCTAAGTAGGTCCTTTAATTATAGGAGCATGAGTCAAGGCTACCTTCAAATTAGAAAATGTCTTGTCACAATCTTTAGTCCACTAGAACTCAACATCTTTAGTGAGGAGAGTATACAATGGTGTTGCTATTCTGCTAAAATCCTTGATGAAACATCTATAATACCCTCCATGGCCCAAGAAACCCCTAACATCCTTTTTTTGCAAATGTGGGAAAATTTGTGATTACCTCAATCTTTGCAAGATCTACTTGAATTCCTGTGTGAGAGATGTAGTGCCCAAGAACTACACCTTCCTACATCATCATGAAGCACTTTTCACTGTTTAAAGAGATATTGTGATCTTCACATCTCTATAGGACTCTCCTAAGATTCTCCAATGCTTCATTGAAATCAGCACCATAGGTAGTGAAATCATCCATATAAATTTTCATGCAATCATGAGAATTGTCTAAAAATATGCTAATGACTGCCCTCTGAAAAGTTACAGGTGCATTGCATAAGCCAAATGGAAGTAATGAGTAGGCATAGGTCCCCCATGGACAATTAAAAGTGGTCTTTTCCTGGTCTTCTAGTGCAATTTGGATCTAGTTGTAGCCACTGAATCCATCTAGAAAAGAGAAGTATTGCTTTCCTGCAAGAGTGTCCAAAGCTTGATCTATGAAAGGTAAGGGAAAATGGTCCTTTTTGGTGGCAATATTAAGTTCTCTATAATCAACAAAAAATCTCCATTTCCCTCCTTTTTGAAGCACAATTACTAATGGAGACACTCACTGGCTATTTGAAATGGGGTAGA
>VDFB02340125.1:0-85288 GCA_007258455.2 Sequoia sempervirens | reverse complement strand
GCTCCTCTACCCTTAACCCTTCAAACCTAGGACCCCCTACCCTTTATCTCTCTCCCACTCCCCCCTTCTCTCTCTCTCTCAAGTCTCTCCCTCCTACCCCTCTCCCTTCTCCCCTCTACCCTTAACCCTTAAACCCTAAACCCATATACCCCCTACCCTTTATCTCTCTCCCACTCCCTCCCCTCTCTCTCAAGTATCTCCATCTTACCCCCACTCTCCCTTTCTCTCCCACTCCCTCCATATCTCTCTCTCAAGTCATAATTTAAAAAGAATATAATTTATATTTATATTAATATTAAAAATTAATTTTTAATAGAGGGGGTTCGACCGAACCCATTTAGAATGTTCGACCAAACCCCATTCAAATCTATTTTTTTATTGTATGATAAATGGGTTCGGTCGAACATTGGTTCAGTTGAACCCACATTCGACCGAACATTATTTTTTTGTTCGACCGAACCCACTAATTTTCACCTACATCCTCTCAGGCACCAAAATTGCTTAGAATTTTGCACTTCGAAGCTCGATTTGAGAGTGAAAATGGAGGAGATCTCAAAAACCCAACTAGTATCAAGTTTCCCTCAAAACGAGCTATCCAACGAATATAATTTTAATATGTTTTGATTATATTATCTATTTTTTTTAAGTTTTATTAAATATAGTTTTTTCACCGAAAACAAAACTCTCTATTCTGCACATGTGGAAAAATAGAAGATTATCAAAAAAATAAAAATAAAAAAATGAGTGCACCAGATATTGGAGTCCTTGATCCAAAAAAAAAAAAAAAGAATTTCGATACATATAGTAAAAGTTATGCGTTATACGGTCATTATGTCATTGTAATTGATTTGACTTTGAAACTTGATTAAAGAAAAATATTCAATAAAAACTATCTAACCAAGTGGAAGCACTAGATATCGAGTTACAAATATAAATTCGAAAGAATTGGAATTTTATCTTTCAAGGAAAAAATTATGTGTTATATGGTGTGCGCCACTTTTTTAAAATGTTGTTTTTTGAAAAAAACCAATTTTCACGGGAGATGGAAAAAGAAGTGCAATCTGATTCCAAAAATTTTGAAAAAAATATTTTTAGAATCTACAGAAAAAATGTGACAAGACTCTAGTTTGCTTCATCTTCAAATTCCTCATGGTTTAACCACTATAGGTGCTCGAATGTGAAGATTTAGTTTAAAAAAAAAATCAATGTCCAGTTTGGCCAAAAATTGTAAACCACTATTGTGGGATCACCCATAGTGAGCCATTAATCCTAAAATAACTAGAAATATTTATTTAAAATTTATTAATGACATGGATATAGAAAAAAAATGAAGTGTTTGTCACAAAAAAAAAGTATCATGTCCATAAGAACTATTAAAACAACATTGAAATTTTTTATTTCAAATTGAATTTTGAAAAAGATAAGCAGTTAATTGTAGTATAATTATTTTCTTATTTTGAAAATGCAGCATTGCATTTCAACTATCTATCATGAGTAAAATGTTGCTAAATAAAATTTCCATACTTGCTAGACTTGTATTTTTCTTCAACTATTTCTACCAATATATTAATAAATCCAAGTTTAATAAATTTAATAGTGTTTGACATATGAAAGCATTGAACCAAACATGAGTACAATTGTATGAATTTTATACAAACTTGAAATTCTTCAATAATACAATTGGCATCGTCTTCATTGTATTGTTCGTCATAGTATAATTCGGTCAAGAAGGTACAAAATGTAGCTAGTTTCTTATGTGGCATGAATTTTTTAACACTTTCTTCAATTATGATCACTTCTTCTTCTTCAATTGCATGTGTAGACGTTGGTGTCACTTCAAGTTGTGCAATAATTTTTTCACAATTCTCTGAAAGAGATCTGCCAAATTTCTAAAGTTCAGGTTCAATAAATCCATTTGATTTTATTGAAACATTTAGTGGACTTGTTACAAAAAAAATGATTTAGTATGTGGAACATCATTTATTTCATTTTTTTGTACATGTTTTTTCATGACTTAGAAGGAAAGACACGCAAATTAATATATAATTCAAGTATAAAAAAACTATACAATATGTGAGAAGCATATGAAACATATATTTTTTTAATTATGGCGTGAAATACGATGAATCCATTTGGGTACCAAATGATTTTTAAATTTATTACAAATCATTAGAAATATTTAAAAACTATCATTTCCCAATTTTAAATACAATAAACATAGAACAATTGAATGTAGCATAAAAGTAAAATCATAAAACTATATTACATTTAAAAATTTAATAATCATTCAAACAAAATTGAAGAAAATATGTTACATCAATTATCTCTAAAATTTTCATCTATTTTCTTTGGCCTTTCTCTTGGCAAGTTGTCTACCCTTTTTTATTTTGTTATAACGGTCATATGTGAATGGTGGCATAATTCTTAGGCCATCTAGAGACTTTATACAAGATATGACGACTAATGTCAATCACGTTCTTTCTCTTGGTCTAGTGGCTTTTGAAAGAGTCAAAACTTATGATTTATGTATTGTCAATTCCCAAGCCAATCTTAATGGTATTTGGATTTTCCTCCCTCTTTGTATTGCTATAACTGTAATTGTATTTGGATTATGATCATCAAATGGTATTCCTAAATAGTTTTCAAACTCAACCATTACATATGTTGGTGGTTTTGGTGGACCACTTCCAGGTTTGTATACAATCTTCAAATATATCCTAGAGCTCCATTTACAAGACCTACTTGTATCCAAAGATTTGAAGTCAAAATTACCCTAGCATCCTTATTGATCAATAATTTCATATCAAACTCATCATTTGAGAATCCTTTTGTTGCAACACTATGTGCAATAGTATGTTTCAATGAGTATAATATTTTATTGTTATGATTATACATTATCATTTTTGGAGAACAAATGAACACCATTGTCAAACTCCTCATTGCTTGTTGCATCTATGGTAATAGTGGTTCTTGTCATAAGTAATTTCCAGTCATCAATTGTTGGGTTTGCATCTCTCAAATTTTTCAAAACTTGACAAAATCTTTCTTGGTGGATGTTTTGTCCATCTTGTCTAAATATTTTATCTAAAGTAAACACAATTTTGAATTCTTCACATATTAACTTAGCTTGGTTATTATTATCATATGTTGTTCTATCATTAACAAGAGGCAATTGATCCAAATCTCCAACCAAAATCATAGATATACCTAAAAGATAATCAATAACAATTATTTTCAAGACTATATACTTTTATATTTATGTAAATTTCATATACATGAATAACATGTAGAATAAAAAATAGTTTTTTTGTTAATCATAATGATATGTATACCTGCAAAGTTAATATTTGCATTTTGTGGGAATGCTTTTTAGAGTCGATTATCTATGTTCTCTAGCAAGTTCTGACCAATAAAGTTCATTTCATCAATCAAAATGTACTTTATGTGTGTTACTTCTTCTTGAAAACTTGTTAGTCTTGCTCCTTCTAGTTGAGAAAAATCTCTTATTAGGATTCTCAATTTTGAATGAACTATGGATGCTCCTATGTTGAATGTTGCAACTCCTATTGGTGCAAGTAATAGAAGGGGAGAACATTATGAAATTGCTGCATTTTCAAGAGCTTGACTAATAGTACCAATTAGATATGAATTTCACATTCCTGTTGTTCCTTGAATTCTCATCAAAAGGGTGATGCATTTTTTTTATTATGGTAGTGTGCCATAATTATGTTGAGTGCCTTTCTCTGTTTATCACTGAGGTTTGTGTAGTTGATACACTATGGTATCTCATCATGTATGAGACAACCATGGTCTCTCATGCTACTTATGAAATTCATTGCTTGATTTGTGTGCATTTTACCTTGATATATTCATTACACCAATCTATTTGTCTATCAACATCTCTTCTTCTCAACATTTCTATTTTTGAAATTTTGATATTCTGACCATGATGTAGTCTACATATTATTTTTCATTCATGCTTTATAGTTTTTTGTTGGACAATTTCATTTTCTTAATTTCAGAATCACTGATGTTTTCAACATTTTCTACAGTTGTTATTCACTCCACATGACAAGGGTTATAATGGAATGAATCTCACTTTGCTATTATGGAGTCATTATTGTGACCAATATCTCTTTCCACATCATTAAATGGTTAAATACAACAATAGCTCTAATAAACAAAAGTCAATTCATTTATCTAACTCATGTGGAGGAATGGATAAAAACCTAGGAAATACTCTAACAATAGCTACTTTTTATCTTGGCTCTCATTTGTTATTTCTTCCTCTTTTAAGATTATATATCCATGATCTGGATGCATCAATCAGTGTCACACCTTCCATAGAAAAGGCCTTATTTTATATCCTTAAATGAAATATTTTGATTGTTCTTCATTATTTTCTTTAACACTTATTGTTACAAGTTTGAACACCTCATGTGATACATTTAAATTTCAACAAATATTCTACTACTCTCTACCAATGGAAGTTCCAATAGCATGTAGCATGTTTCTTGAGCTCCAATGTCTCTTTCTATAACATTCTCAATCAAAAGCCATCTATATGCTCTTACAGCTAAATCATCAACATTTTCTATATTTGCAAGACGCATCAACATCTAGTGGTATGTTTTTGAGCTTCTCTCTGCTTTTGTTGCATACTTTGCAATATATTTTATTACAACATGTTTGGAAAGAATGGGTTGTCAATCTATATTTACTATCCACAATTGCAATATGTAGTGATTGTGTGAGTTTACTCTATCATCATTCCTTATTGGCTCAAAAAAATTTCACCTATTTCTATGTCTTCATATAATTTTGATCTCTCCAAATTCAATGGCTAGGGAGCATTATACCTATAAAACAATATGAATAAGTCATCTATTTTAGTATTTTGTATTATATTATATTTCATTTTGAAATGGACATTTTAACTTATCACAATAGTTACCTGCAAACCATTGTTCTTCTCTTTTTTTTGTAGGTATGTACCCTCCCTACACATTGTGTGTCTCTTTGCATAATTTAGGATCTCTTCATAATCATGATCAACATCTATCTCTACAAGTTGCCTTGCATTTCTCTTCATAATCATGATCAACATCTATCTTTGCAAGTTGCCTTGTATTTTTAAGACATGGATGTTGAATTTTTTTTCGAAATGCCTACAATTGAAAATATAAATAAATTTATCAGTTATATGATAGACTACACATAGTTTATGTAATTTATTGTATGTATACATGCATTTTTTTAAAAACATGCTTGTATGTTTCGTTGATGTGGATCTTGTCTAGGATTTCATGTGTGAACAATAAATAGAAATATATTTCAACATTTTTTTTATCTTCATTTGACCAATCAATATTGTTGTCCATATTCAGTGCTCCATGTATCCATATGAATCCATGCACATGTGGTGAGACCCTATCTTGCCACTCATATCTAGACCAGTGATCTTTAACATTCATCCTTTTTTTCCAGTACTTATGTTTTGAATATTGAATGTCTCAAGTGCATGTAGTTTGCGACTATATGAGGATAGTCAATAACATTTTGTTTTTACCAAATTTGAGCCTCTTGTAGATTAGTTGGTGGTGTTCATGGCATTAATGCATGCAAATCAGGCCAACACATATATGTTACACTCAATGTGGAATATTATAGGAGAACCTATTTGATGGAGCAAGTCAGTCAATTTTGCATGAAATTTTTCCCAATATGGCCTTGTACCCCTTAATGTTGTTCCAAATCGTATCAACCTATCATCTAGATGGGAGTGTGGCATGTTTTCCATATGCTCATGCAACTCATTGACGATAATTGACATATCTTGAAAACTTCTTTTACAAATACATTAGAAGAATTTTGTGCACGGTGTCTCATTATAATGTTCATCATGAAACATTTGAATCTCGAATGTTGACCAAAATGATGGTCCCTATATCACAATAAATACTTAACAAACTCATGAAGATGCACTTGTTTCATCTATGTTTTTAATCAATCACATCTACCATCAGGGAATAATGTTGAGAATGTCATATCAAGTAATCTAAAAGTGACATATTCATTGATTGGAGATGCACCAATTCTTATCCATCAATCAATGTTATTGAATTTGCATCAGGGTTATTAACCCATGCTTGAATCAATTCCATTTCTCTTAGCGCATTAGGTGGCCTAGAATCCATTGATGTTGTACACTCAATTATATTCCCTTCATCTATCTCCATGAATGGACCCACAAATATAATTGTATTTGCATCATAATCAAATTTCATATGCACTATCTTTAATCTATCAAGAAAATATTTTCATCAGAATTTCTTGATAGATCATTCAGAGAATTGTCATCAATTATGACATTTCAATAAAAAATTTCATGTTCTACTTTGTATTTTGTAAGATTTATCTATGGAGATAGCCACCCAAGATCTAAAGTCCTATGGAAAGCACAAAATAGTCAGAAGATCAATATGACAAGAATAAATTGTATTCTTATCAATGAATGGAAAAAGAATCAATGTACAATGTGATAGAGACCCTTGGTTATATAGCCAATGTGAGGCATAAGATGTCATAATATTATGACAAGTGTCTTAATCTTATGATATGAGACAACTTATCATAACTACATAGGAAAAGATAAAGTCTAGACATGACAACTAAGTCTTCTAGAAAGAATCTTGGGACCTAAGTAAACTTAACATGTCAATATGTCCCCTTAGTCCCTAGTAAGTGAATTAACTAGGTACAAGAAATTTATTCACATCAACACCCCCACTTAAGTGCAACTTAGGGAGAAGATTATTATTCAAATGACACAAATAGGGGTCACGACTACTAGGCCTAATGAGGTACCCATGTGCAAATGCAGTGCAATCCCTCATAAATGAGGAAAAGAAGAAAACCCAATGGGAAAAATATCCTCCCCAAAAAAGAGAAAAAATAAGAAACTACTCTCAAAAAGATGAGAAGGACAAAACCTCATGTGAGGAAAAAGTCTTCCCCATAAGAAAGAATGAAGGTCAAGTGGCCCCCCTAAAGAAACATCTCTCACCCCCAAGAGAGCTCATAAAAGGTGATACTTACTCTCAATGAAGGGTTTTGTGAAGATATTTGCAACCTACTTTGTTGTAGGAAAATATTGCAAATCAATGACCTAGTCCTATATTAGCTCCCCGATGTAGTGCATATGGATCTTGATGTGTTTGGTCCGCTAATGTTGAATCAGGTTCTTCGAGATCTGGATGGCACTTTGATTGTCACAATGGAGGACCGTGGGCCATGGAATGATGAAGCCAAACTCAGTTAGAATATTCTAAAGACAAATAGCCTCAGTAGTGACATTAACAACTCCTCGATACTCAACCTCAGTCTTAGAGAGAGCAATAGCATACTGCTTCTTACTCTACCAACAAATGGGGCCAAAACCAAGATGAAAGTTGTAGCTAGAAGTAGACTTACGACCATCAAGATCACCAACACAATCAAAATTTTTATATCTAATAAAGTTGAGTCTTTTACCCACATCATAGTGAATCCCATAATGTGGAGTACCCTGTATGTAATGCAAGATACATTTGGCAGCTTTCCAATGAAGCTCATGTGGTTCCTGAATGAAGCATGAAATCATACCCACTGCAAAAGAAATACCAAGGTGTGTTTGAGTCAAGTAGATGAGGCTCTCAACAATTTGATGATATAAAGTGGCATCAACTGGTGGAGTAGAACACTTGGCCTCAACTTTGATTCCTGACAGAATGGGAGTAGGTGCAACCTTACAATTAGACATGTGGAACCGAGCTAGAAGGTCAAAAGCATACTTGGGATGAGCAAGAGTGATCTTAGAAGAGGATTGTGTGATCTCAATCTCGAGAAAGTAGTGCAAGGGGCCCAAGTCAGTCATAGCAAAGCTGTCATGCAGAGAATATTTGACTCTACCAATAATGGATGATGAACTCCCTATAATGATCAAGTCATCAACATAGAGAAAAAGAAGCAAATGAGAGTCATCTTGTCACAAAATATAGACATTTGGATCTGAGTGACACCTAGAGAATCTTGTCGAGAGAAGAAAGGAGTCCATCTTGGCGTACCAAGCTCGAGGGGCATGCTTGAGGCCATAGAGATACTTCCACAACCTACAAACCAAAGAAGAATCCTAAATAAAACCCTAAGGTTGCTCCATGTAAATATCCTTTGCAAGATCTTTGTGAAGAAATACACTCTTCACATCCATCTGATGGACAACCCATCCATGAGCTGCAACAATGGCAAGATTCAAGCGAATGGAGTTAATCTTAGCAACAAGGGAAAAGGTTTCCATGTAATCAATACCAAGAACTTGTGAGAAACCTTTGGCCACAGGTCGTGCTTTGAACTTGTCCACTGTTCCATCCATTGCATATTTGGTCTTATAGATCCACTTACATCGAAGCATTTTTCACCCCTTAGAAAGAGGAAATAAGTCCCATGTGTGGTTCCTCATTAAGGAATTATACTCTTCCTCCATTGTTGAATTCCACTTAGGAATTCCTAATGCTTCCTTAAATGATTGTGGATTTGAAGCAACAACAATCATGTGGAAGATGTTGATGCTTTGACTGAGTCATTCAAGTGTCTATAGGATCCCCAACAAGATTGCTTGTTGACTTGAGAGTTTTTTGAGCCCAACAAGGTCATGATGATGATGGGGATGAAGGACGAGAATCTTGAACCTCAGAATGAGAACCTTGCGAAGGTGTTACCTTGCAAGTCAGAGGTGAGGTAGAATCATCTAAGTCACTATCATATCATCTGAGTCCACTATGTAGGAAGGATGAGGAGGATCAGAGGTCAAGCTAGGAGAGATTTCCTCAAAGTGAAGACTCCTCTTAATGAAGAGCTCATGTTTCTCTAGATCCAAGAGTTGATAACCTTTGACACCTTCTGTATATCCAACAAAGATGTAAGGCTTGCTTTGAGGTTCCAAAACCTTGTGCTTCTCTGTAGGAATGTGTGCCCATGTTGGAGATCCAAAAACTCAAAAATGCCACATAATTTGTTTCCTACCACACCAAGCCTCAAAAGGATTCATTCCTTTCAATTCCTTATGGGGAGCCCAATTTTGAATGTGTGTAGCACAATTAATGGCTTTAGCCCAAAATTCTAGACCAAGAGAATGAGCATGAATCATGCAACTAGATATTTCCTTGAGGTTCATATTTTTCCTTTTAGTGACACCATTCGATTGTGGTGTGTATGCAACTGAAGTTGATCTATCCCTTCAAGAGTACAAAATTGCACAAGATTATGGTTCATGTATTCTTGACCATTGTCAATACAAAGAATTTTGATATACTTTCTAGATTACTTCTCAACTCGAGCCTTGAAAGTTTGGAACTTGTCAAAGATTTCATTCTTTAGGAAAAGAAAGTAGATCCAAGTGAATTTGGAGTAGTCATCAATGAAGGTGACTGCATAACAAACCTTGTTGAAGGAAAAAATTGGAAATGGGCCCACTAGATCACTATGAACCAATTGAAGAACTTCTAAATCCCTCCAAGACCTCCCTTTATCAAACTTCTCTTCTAGATTCTTACCCATAGCACAACCTAGACATACACCATCTGAAAAGATGATGTGAGGGAGACCTGGGACCATATCCTATGAGCTAAGATGCTAAAGATAGTGGTAGTCAAGATGTCCAAACCACTCATTCCATAACTTACTCATTGAATCTGAATGAGTGAGCAATCTTGTAGAAGGAGAGCATGGCACAAAATGAGAAAATTGATATAGCCAAGACTCATGATTGGCCTTTCCCACTGCAACCAAAGCATTATCCTCAAGATCTTTGATCACAACCGTGTCTGGAGAAAACTCAACTTTCTTTCCATTCCCAAGATGCGTGATTTGGTATACTGAAAGAAGGTTGGATCACAAGTTAGGAACACAAAGAACATTCTCAAATGATCCATTATCCATATCAATTGAACCTTTTCCAACAACTTCCACCTGAGTATCATAACCTATAAGAATGTGTGGTACTATACAAGGGTCCAACGAAGAGAATTGTTCTCTATCAAAACCCTTCTGATGTGTAGCACTCAAGTCAAGTATCTATTGTTGTGACGATCTTGTGGTTGCAACAATTGTCTATACTTTTCCTTTCTTTGATTGTGAAGAAGTGGAAGGAGATGCTTCCTTTTTGTAGGAATATGGAAAATTGATGTTATTCTTCTTGAGGAGATTGGTCAATTCATCAACTTGCTTAGCATGGAAATGATTCTCATCATGACCAACTTTCTTGCAATATGCACAAGTCAATTTTTCCTTCTTCTATGAATTCCCCTTCTTGAAAGATGATGAAGAGTGTCCTTGTTGAGGAGAAGAGGATTGTTCTTGATCTTTGCATGGCTTGTTCTTTGATTGCTTATGTTTCTTGCTAGATCTTGACCCATGTCTCGCCACCAAGGCTTGGGACTTGGATGAGTTGAGAATACCTATAGTGATTAACTTTGTTTGTTCAAGCATAAAAATCTTTATAAATGAATCAAATGAAGGTGTAGTATAGGCACTTCCCATAGTCAACTGATGAGTCTAAAAACTAGAAACAAAAGCTTCATATTTTGAAGGAAGCTTGTCCAAAAAATTAAAGACCAATTGTGCATCCTTCTTACCAATACCACAAAATTTGAGTTTTTCTCTTAGTTGATTAGCCTTAGTTACATAGTCTTTGATCATATCAAAATTATTTGTATCTAGATTAGTGAGATCATTATCAAGTTTGTATTCCCTAATCTCATCAGTTTTGTCATATAATTGAGCAAGTTTATCCCAAGCTTCCTTAGCTATTTTACACTTATCAATATGAAAGATAAGATCAGAAGAAACCTATTTCCTAAGTGTTCCAAGAGCCATAATACTTTTAATGAGCCATTCATTTTTTAAATTTGGATCAATCGGTTCTCAAATGAATCCATCAATATAGTGAATTAATCCTTTTTCCATTAGTTTACTCCATGCATTTATTTTCCATGTTGCATAGTTATGTGGAGTTAAAAGAGGAAACTTAGGATGACCCATGGCTGAAATTTGAAGAGAACGAGAGAGAACTCAAAGCACAATCACACAACACAACCCCCCAAAATTCACTTAATCAAAGAACCCCCCCCAAGCAAATGATTTGGCACTTTATACCTAGTATGGTTACAATTGCAACTTGCAAGAAATATCTAAGTGGTATTTTGATTTCAATGTTTACAATTGCCACAATAAGGCCATATCAAACTATGATCAACATGCAAAAGATCAAATTATGATTTATGCAATACAATTGCCAAAATAAGTCAAATAAGGCTATATGTTGAAAGTACATTTTTTGTTCATAATGAATACAAAATAATAGCACCACTATGAAGTTCTCATAAAAAGGTGTAATTTTTTAAAAATTACATCTGAAAATGAGTTTGTATGAGCTCGAATGGAGCCCTGAAAGTTTTGAAAATGGGAACTACTTAGCAACACTTGTGACAAATTGAAATTTATGAAAATTTTGTGTATCAAAATTAGAAACCATCTCCACCAACGCGTATAGTGCAAAAAATTATCCCAAATAAAAAAAAATTGCCTTGAAAAAGGAGGTCATGTGGCCAAGATATGAGCATTTGAAGATTAGCTCCCAAAATGAAAACTCAAACGGTGAGGGGGCCAAAATATTTTAAAAAGGCCACTGACATCGACACTTGATAGCATTAAATTTGACGGTCATTTGTCAGTCACACACTGAAATATACCCCACTCAAACAAAATATTCTGTGTTAGAATATTCTCTCTGCTAGAATCTGAGATAATCAAGGGATCTTCGTGATGAGCTTAGTTTATGGTCTAGTTTTGGGTAGAACTTATAGTTTATTTTCCAAAGTTATCATGGAATTTGACATTAAGTGTTGATACTTTTTATGATATTTCCTCAGAACTATTGACATTGGGCTTAATCTTATTTCTGTAAACCTTTAATGATGATGGCATGCTATACGGACTATCCATGTTAATTTTGCATGTGGTTAATGAATGTTCTTTGAGGTGGTTACAGATATGCAATTATTGTGCTTACTAATATTGCCATGCAGATTTAATTTGAGGATGCTAAATTGAGGAAGACACTGCCAGCTGGGCATGCACCATAACGTCCAGCCAGTGAATCGTTCAAAGGTAAAAGGAGGCCGACGACAGAAGATTCCCCATGCAAACCAAATGTAACCACCTTGTAGTGGACTTTAATGCTCTTGAGCAGTGCAGGCGTTACTGTTGTGCTAAATCCGCGTTTGGACCTACATGTTTGACCAGATTCCATGCATGCATAACCGTCGTTGCTCCACTTTCCCTGTTTTCCCTAAATAGGCATCCTCCCAGTTCATGGAGTTGACCGCCTTGTTTAGCTGATAGGATAAATAAGGATTGAATGCTCCTTCTCAAAAAAGGTTGCATGATTTGATATTGTACTTGCATTCTTGAGTTTCAGTAATACAGATATACTACTCTTTTGTACTCATGATTTATAGTAAATGAAATAAAGTTATGAGTTTGAGCATTTGAGTTCACATTAGTTTTAGAGGATACTTATCCAAGGGGGGCCACTTGGTGAGTCATCCATCCTTTAGTTTAGTATTATTTTATGTTCAGTGATTAGTTAAGAATCTGGCACCAACTGTTCCTGCAGCCACTAGAATTCCATTCTGTGTTCCTACAGCCAAAGCAGACAGAGTAGTGTCCTATTTGTTTGCTCATATTTTCATCTTTGTTATGCATTTCATTTTAGTACGGTTGTTGATTGATGATCATCATTTACGTGACTCCTTTCCAAGCAATTTACTTTCAGCATTGTGTCTTTCTTAGTTGTAGGATGAAAATGGTTACTTTGAGTTCCTAGTGCACATACTGTGTTGGCCCATTTCAAGTTCACGTCCTTGGGTTGACAAGTTAAATGCACCTTCATGATGATTGAATGACTATTTAGTTTAGATGTCCAATCTTTGAATTGTAGCTATAAGAGCTTAGTTGTTAACTCATTGTAGGAGGCATACATTTTTGGCGCCGTTGTCGGGGATGGTGTCAAACTAGGAAGTTCTTGGGAGTCATTGATAGTTTTCTTGTTGTAGTATTTCTGAAAGTTGTTCTTAGTATACCCCTCATTTAGGAAGTAATGACCCCCCTTATTCTTTACCGATTCTTTGTGTGAGTTGGCTGATAGTGAGTTGATACCGCATGCATAGAGGAAGGAGAAGGGATGCTTATGGGAGATTCCTTCCTAATAATCCCAATCCATTCTAGTTAGTTGAATATCAGAACCTGCCAGAAGAAGAAGAAGATCCACAACCCTTTGCTGATGCAATCCTTGATTTGACTAGCTCTGAAGTATCCTCTGAGAACCAAAATCAGCTTGAGAACATCGAGTAGGCATGGGTGATGAAAATGGAAATAGACCTAACCACCCAAATTTTCCTTTCCCCATTTCCCATCAAAATGAAGTTGGCAATATAAAAAATATCCCTGCTTCAACACTCCCCAAGTTTTATGGACTTGTCATAGAGACTGATACCTTTTTGTTTGAGTTTGGCATACTCTACAAGAGTTATGATTATACCACCGATGCCCATAGGATTAAGATATTTCCTACCACTTTGAAAGAAGCTGCATTGAGATGGTTCATGAGCCTAGGCAGAGATACTGTGGAAACTTGGGAAGACATGAAGACAAAGTTCCTTGAGAAATACAAGGAATATTGCAAGTGCAGTGACATGAGAAGAGGTGACATTTTCAGGATGCAACAAAAGGAGGATGAGAGCCTAAAAGATTATATTTCAAGGTTTTTGTTTTTCTTATAGAAATCTCCACACCATACCCTCAATGAAGAATCAAAAAAGCTACTTTTCTTGAGAGGAATAAATGAGAGTTGCACTAATGCCTTGGACCTGATGGTAGGAGGAGATATCACCCAAGTTCCTTGGGAAGACATCAATAAATTATGCCAAAAATACTCTAGGGAAGCTTCAAAGAAAGGCAGAGCTTACCAATATTCTATGGGTAAGTCATCTACCAATGGAGTTTCAAGAATGGAGATTACTCATTTGCTGGCAGATTTCTAGCAAGACATTATAAACAATTTAGCTACTTAGCTAGATACACTTCAGGACAAGAAGAAACAAGTGGAGGCAAAGGTAATGTTAGCAGAGTATTGCTCCCATTGTGGATAGAAGAAGGACTATAGATGCAAGATGATAGCTAATATTGAAGGAAAGCAGATTGCACCTGAGTTCAAGCCAATCCAGATTGAAGAAGATCAAGTCTACTATGTTGCACAAAGGAGGCCTTAGGATCCAAGACAAGGTATGCCACCGGATCCACTATCTTATGTTGGGCCATATTTTAATTCATATTCATTTGGAAGCCAATGGAAGCCCCCATATCCATCCAACTATGGAGGATATCCACCACAACCTTGGAGTAACCCTCCAAATGTTTGGCTCGATCATCAAAACTCTCCACCCCAGTGGTAGCAACCTTAGGGGAATTGGCAACCACCTCCAAGAAATTGGCAACAAACAAATCAATGGAGAGGGGGACAACAATGGCCAACCTAGCCAAATAGTTACATGAAGCCACCTTCTCAGTCCCAACATCCTATTATAATGCCTCCACCTACTAATTCAATCTCAAATGCACCTAAACCTACTTAGCTACCAGCTCAACCCACACCCAATCCAAATAACAAAACACAACAATAGCATGTATACTTTGCTGATTCAAACCAATTCCCTGCATATGCTGTGAGTGTGACATCCACTTGCGTTCAGGAACTAATCTACCAACCCCTTCCAAGCCCATTATCACTGAGCTTCCCATGGAAGAGGAAGAGGAATCTCTGAATGATCCCATTCAGCCAAGTGCACTTACAAATCCTGAACCAGTCCCAGTCAAGTAGACTGAACAAGAACCACCATTTCCTTAGAGATTGGAAGTTACCAAGAAGAAGGAAGAAAAGGAGGATACAAATTTTGACATCTTGGATCAACTAAATGATATATGTTTCCAGATCCCTCTATTCCAGGCCATAAAGGATGTCCCAATCTATGAAAAGGCAATTAAAGAAGCATGCCTCAAGAAGCCAGGCAGGAAGAAGAAAGACCCCACTACGATTCATGTGGTGGGACAACTAGCTGACATCATGCATGGAAAAGTGACTATCCCTAAGTTCAATGACCCAGGTAGTCCTATTGTAGCAGTTGTTATAAATGAGATCCAAATCAAGAATGCTTTGATTGATCTAGGGGCAACAATAAATATAATGACCAAGGATATCTTGCAGCAACTAAACATTGCAAACATGAGGTCTACTCCTACTATCCTACAACTTGCTAATAGTTCTATTATTAATCTTGATGGTATAGTGGAGGATCTTGTGGTAATTCTAGACTCCTGGGAGTACCCAACAGACTTCATTATTCTTTCTCCTAAAGCTACACTAGGCGGGTATCCCATTATTCTTAGAAGGCCATGGTTAGCAACTGTAGATGCATATATCAGATGTCATTCATGAGACATGACCATTTCTGATGAGAGGAGCACCAAAAATTTTGTTCTTTATCCTCCTGCTTGGCCATCCCATGATGAAGATAACCCCATATGGACACATGTTGGTGAAGAGGCCAAGGAAGTTAATTCTGTGGCTCAACTTATGATGTTAGGCAGAAGATCCTTCATGAAGATTCAAGATGAAGATGAAGTATTGGTTAACGTTATTCAGAACCATTGTGAAGTGGAGGAAGCATCATCTTCTCATTCTGCTACTCCAGTCAAGACACTTCTGCTTGTTCTTCCTGCAACCATTGTGCCTGCAGATGTTCTTCCTGCAACCACTGTGTCTGTAGATGTTCTTCTTGCAACCACTCTTCCTGTAGCCACTGTTTCTACAGACGGACTTCCTGTAGTAACATGTATGTCCCATACATTGCTGCCATATGAAATCAAGGTACCATGTATTAATGAAGCATCCATGATAGATTCAATTACACAAGTACAGGTGTCAGAAGGGAAGTATCTGAATGTTAACAACAAACTGAGTGAAGAACAACAATTGTTATTGGAAAACTTATTGAGGACCCACCAACATGCATTTGTGTGGGAATATCATGATATGAAGGGATTGGATCCTAAACTTTGCACACACATAATTTATCTACCCCATTTCAAATAGCCAGTGAGTGTCTCCATTAGTAATTGTGCTTCAAAAAGGAGGGAAATGGAGATTTTTTGTTGATTATAGAGAACTTAATATTGCCACCAAAAAGGACCATTTTCCCTTACCTTTCATAGATCAAGCTTTGGACACTCTTGCAGGAAAGCAATACTTCTCTTTTCTAGATGGATTCAGTGGCTACAACTAGATCCAAATTGCACTAGAAGACCAGGAAAAGACCACTTTTAATTGTCCATGGGGGACCTATGCCTACTCATTACTTCCATTTGGCTTATGCAATGCACCTGTAACTTTTCAGAGGGCAGTCATTAGCATATTTTTAGACAATTCTCATGATTGCATGAAAATTTATATGGATGATTTCACTACCTATGGTGCTGATTTCAATGAAGCATTGGAGAATCTTAGGAGAGTCCTATAGAGATGTGAAGATCACAATATCTCTTTAAACAGTGAAAAGTGCTTCATGATGATGTAGGAAGGTGTAGTTCTTGGGCACTACATCTCTCACACAAGAATTCAAGTAGATCCTGCAAAGATTGAGGTAATCACAAATTTTCCCACATTTGCAAAAAAAGGATGTTAGGGGTTTCTTGGGCCATGGAGGGTATTATAGATGTTTCATCAAGGATTTTAGCATAATAGCAACACCATTGTATACTCTCCTCACTAAAGATGTTGAGTTCTAGTGGACTAAAGATTGTGACAAGACATTTTCTAATTTGAAGGTAGCCTTGACTCATGCTCCTGTAATTAAAGGACCTACTTAGGAGCTTCCTTTCCACATCCATACAGATGCATCAGATTATTCCATAGGATAAATCTTAGGACAAAAAGAAGGAGCTATTGAAAATTCCATTTACTTTGTCAGCAAAAATTTGCAAGGAGTTGAATTCAACTATATAGTGACAGCAAAAGAAATGATGGCGGTAATATATGCCCTAAAAAAATTTAGACATTACATAACAAGTTACCAAATCTTTGTGCACATTGATCATGCAATCATTAGGTATCTCATGAATAAACCTTTGATCACAAGTAGACTAGCAAGGTGGTTATTGTTGATGAAAGAGTTTGACATAACCATTGTGGATAAGCTAGGGAAGGCCAATGTTGTTGAATATTTTCTTTCAAGGCTGACTACATCAGAAGATAATCAAGCCATAGATGTCTCTTTTCCTGATGAGCATCTATTCTCTATCAGTGTACAAACACCCTGGTATGCTAACATAACTAACTATCTGGTCATAGGTAGAGTTCCTCCTCACTTCTCTCCAAAAGAGAGAAGGGCACTCATTGAAAAATATTTTCCTTTCTCATGGATTCCTGGATGTTTGTTTTATACTAGACTAGACCATGTCATGAGGAGATGTGTGAGAGAAGATGAGACATATTAAATTTTGTATGCATGTCACAACGAACCATGTGGAGGACATTTTTCAGCCAAGAGGACAACAAAGAAGATTTTGAACACAGGATATTACTGGCCAACACTCCACAAGGATGCAATGAGGTATACAAGAAAATGTGACAGATGCCAAAGAATGGGCAGACCAACCATATCTAATGATATGCCACTTTTCCCTCAGGTAGTAATCACTTCATTTGATAAGTGGGGATTGGATTTTGTAGGACCCATTGACCCTCCATCAAATGGTAAGTCCTATATTCTCGTATGCACTGATTATGTAACTAAATGGGTAGAAGTTAACGCCATGAAACATGCAAGAGATAACAAAGTTGCATAATTTCTTTATGAGGAGATCTTCACAGGGTATGGAGTTCCAAGAGAGATAGTGGTTGATCAAGGGGCTCAATTCACATCAACCCTTGTTGCAACACTAGTCAATGAATACAACATCAAACATAGGAAGTCTACTCCTTATCACCCCTAGGCCAATGGCCAAGTTGAGGTAACCAACAAAGAAATT
This sequence comes from Sequoia sempervirens, assembly GCA_007258455.2. Lineage (NCBI taxonomy): Eukaryota > Viridiplantae > Streptophyta > Pinopsida > Cupressales > Cupressaceae > Sequoia > Sequoia sempervirens. The sequence goes on along the minus strand of VDFB02340125.1, from coordinate 67,108 downwards.
GAATCCATTTTGACCAAGACAATAGCTATCCACATAAAGGATTGAGAAAACATATTACCAGAAGCTACTTGGGCCTACAGAACCACCTAGAAAACAACCATAGGTTTCACTCCATTTGAGTTGTTGTATGGAAAAACAACCATGATGCCCATTGAATTTGAACATAAGACTCTTAGGACTGCGGTAAACTTAGGAATGGATATCTTTGAGGCACAAAGAGAAAGAATCATGCAGCTGAATGCTTTGGACGAGATAAGGAGAGCAACCTTGCATCACACAAAGGTGGTGAAAAATCAAAGAATCAAGTGGCATGACAAATTTATCAAGGACAAGAAATTCCAACTAGGAGATTGGGCCCTGATCTATGACTCAAAGTATCAGGACAATGCAGAAAAATTATAGACAAGGTGGCTAGGACCATATGAGGTTGCTAAAGTATTCCTTAATGGTGTTGTACATCTCATTACTATTGACTTGGTCATATTCAAGTTTTTTGTCAATGGTCATTGCCTCATATTGTATCACAAGCCAACTTCTAAGGAGGAGTTCCTGCAACAATTCACTCAGCATGCAGCACCCGAGCTTCATGCAACCGAAGGAAGTGGACCTAGTGTCCCTCCTTTTGGCTAATTAAGGTACGTACTTGTCATAATAAAGACTTCCACTTTTGTGGGAGTCCATTTCTTCACCCATCCATCTCCACCTTTCTCTCTCTTCCATCACATCACTTCATCTCATCCCACCTCCTCTTCGTTAATCACTCAACTTATTTCCTTAAAAGGTGAATGGTACTTTCTCCACAATATTTGCAATGGATCCTCCACACATTTAGACAATGGGAGGTGGGTTAATTTGAAATGAACCCACAGTCCACGATGTATTACTACAAGATGCACAATGCATGGCCGAATTCAGAAACTACGGGTGGATAAACTACTTCTTGAAACTGGATGATTTTGATGAAGACATTGCACTAGAATTCACCTAGACATTGTCTGAGGGGAGAGCCATGGTAAAAGGGTTGGAATTATTAGCAACTGAAGAAAGAATTGCAAAATTTATAGGGTTACTTGTTGATGGTGAAAATTACCCTGCTTCTAGAGATGTCAGGCTAGCTAGGGCCAAATTTACAAAGCCAAACGACCCTCCATTGAGCATAGATAAATAGGGAGCAAAGAGAATGTCTCTACCTGAGCCATGGAAGCAGATAGTTGTCTACGTCATAAAATACATCACCTGTGAAGGTAGCCAATCGAATTTGCACTCCGTGCATTTAAACTTTTAAATAATATGAGGCATGAAAGAAGGATGAATGTGCCGAACGTGCTATACAACCTTCTTTCAATCATGGCGGCCGAGACTCAGAAAGGTAGTGACAATTCTATTTCCCACCATTATTTGAATAAATTGTTGGTTGAGAAGTCTATGCATGATGTATCAGGAATGACCTGGGAAGAATTCATAAAGGTTGATGAAATTAGACCTGAGCATTTACAACCTAGGGTTTTACTTCAACCTCATAGGTCTAGCAGGTGATAGAGCACGACTGAAGCCACTCTTAGTGCTTCAACCTCTGCAACAGGCCCTAGTGTAAACCCTCCTGTAGCAGAAGAAACCATAGAAATTAGTTCTTTTGGAACAAAGCACTTAGAGAAAGAAAGCTCTTCCTCAGATTCTGATGATGATGTTCCACTTGGTGCTCTAATGAAAACTAGGGCACAAAAGAGAGAAGTAGAAACGAGAAAAGGAAAAGCCAAAAGGCAATCGACAGAAAAAGAGGTGCCAAGCTCTAAGAAGAGAAAGGTTGACACTATTCATCCTGCAACCAAAGAAAAACATATTAGCCCTCCTAGGAAAGCAAGACTAGCTGGGCCAACCTTTGTTACATCTCCGCAAGGAAGCCCTAAGTTTGGAGAAATATCACAGGGGGACACAAAAGCTCCAATGGAGTAGGAGAACGTTGAGGAAGAAGATATATTTAAGATGGAAACAAATATAATACTGGCCGATCTTGCTAACATTGCAGGAGAAATGGACAATAAAGAGTATGAGGAAAATCAAGATTTCCTACAGCAAGAGGTCCTGCAACAAGATATCTTGCAGCAAAAGCCAGAACAGGAGAAAAAGCAGGAGTTCCTACAGCAACAAACCGAATTGGGAGAACAATCAGTACCCCTGCAGCCAAAATTGACAGGATAGCCTGAATCCTTGTAGTTAGCACTAGTACTAGAAAAGATGTTGGTAGGAATACATAACCCCCCTAATTTTTCAATGCATAAGGTTTCCATGCATTTATGGAAAGAGATGCAAAGAAGAGAAGAGGAATGGAAGGAGGAAAAACACATATTAAAGAGGTAAATTCAAAAGAGAGATGAGGAAATTGAAGACAAAGATGCAAAAGTTGCCACCTTAAAGAAGGTGGATGATATGACAGCCTTGGTACCACAGATTTTGGAATGTAGGACCCCTCCAAGGGTCTATGCTCTGCATTTGAAGGAGAAATATCTATCTTTCAGACTAGCAAGAATTGTCTTAGGTTTGAACCCTTCTATTGAGACCCCTACTGAATTTTTCAATGCTTATCGGATTGCTTCCCCTGAAATGAAGAATTTGTTGTGTAAGTTTTATTTGCATAACTATGTTGTGACTCAAGACAATGATTGGAATCCATTGTTGTATGTTGGGGGTGTCCAATTAAGGACATTTATGTCTTGGGTGCAAAATGGGATTAGTTGGGGACATCAATATGGGGCTTATAAGAAAATGGAATCCAACATTCCCCTATCCATTAGGGCTGAATCAAGGAATCTAGGGGGTATTTCTAGGGAATGGCACAAAATGCTTCTCATACCTAGCTATGGTAATAGGACTATGCCTTGGATAGTAGTTTATAGTGAATATGAGGCAAAGGCAAAAGCAAGAGACAAAACTGTGAAGAGATACCTCTCACAAAGATGGAACAACTTAACTGATGATCTCAAGTAGGTTGAGCCTCATTCCATCCAGAACTATGCAGCAAATCTTAAAAGAATTGGCAGATATAGTCACATTGGAAGGACAAAAGGGCGATTCTGGCTTCCCTTGAAATTTTAACCACCCATCCTAATGTGGCCTGTACTGAACTTCAGGTTCTACCAATATGATATTGCTGCAGAGAAGCAGAGATGGAGCAGATTGGGAGAATTCTATTGGGATCTTGATTCACGCACAACACACTTTGATGTGGGACAATTGTCAGTTGCAAATTTTAGAGCCTTGACCAAGTAGAAGAACAATCCTTCCCCTGTTGGAGGATCAACAAAACCTTAGGTTGGGGGGAGTGATGAGCCTAGTTTATGGTCTAGTTTTGGGTAGAACTTATAATTTATGTGCTAAAGTTATCATAAAATTTGACATTAAGTGTTGATACTTTTTATGATACTTCCTCATAACTATTGACATTGGGCTTAATCATATTTCTACAAACCTTTAATGATGATGGCATGTTATACGAACTATCCATGTTAATTTTGCATGTGGTTAATGAATGTTCTTTGAGGTGGTTACAAATATGCAATTATTGTGCGTACTAATATTGCCATGCAAATTTAATTTGAGGATGCTAAATTGAGGAAGACACCGCCAACTGGGCATGCACCATAACGTCCAACCAGAGAATCATTCAAAGGTCAAAGGAGGTCGACGACAGAAGATTCCCCATGTAAACCGAATGTAATTGCCTTGTAGTAAACTTTAATGTTGTTGAGAAATGCAGGCATTACTGCTATGCTAAATCAACATTTGGACCTGCATGTCTGACCAAATTCCATGCATGCATAACCGTCACCACTCCACTTTCCCTGTTTTCCCTAAATAGGCGTCCTCCTAGTTCATGGAGTTGACCGCCTTGTTTAGCTGATACGATAAATAAGGATTAGATGCTCCTTCTCAAAAAAGGTTGCATGATTTGATATTGTACTTGCATTCTTGAGTTTTAGTAATACATATATACTACTCTTTTGTACTCATGATTTATAGTGAATGAAATAAAGTTCTAAGTTTGAGCATTTGAGTTCTCATTAGTTTTAGAGGATACTTATCCAAGGGGGCCCACTTGGTGAGTAATTTGTCCTTTAATTTAGTCTTAGTTTAGTATTATTTTATGTTCAGTGATTAGTTAAGAATCTGACATTGACTGTTCTTGTAGCCACTAGAATTCCATTATGTGACTGTTCCTACAGAAAAAGTAGTGTCTTGTTTGTTTGCTCAAATTTTCATCTTTGTTATGCATTTCAGCTTAGTATGGTTGTTGATTGATGATTAGCATTTATGTCATTCCTTTCCAAGCAATTTACTTTCAACATTGTGTCTTTCTTAGTTGTAGGATGAAGATGGTTACTTTGAGTTCCTAGTGCACATATTGTGTTGGCCCATTTCAAGTTCACGTCCCTGGGTTGAAAAGTTAAATGCACCTTCATGATGATTGAATGGCTATTCAATTTAGATGTCTAATCTTTGAATCACAGATGTAAGAGCTTAGTTGTTAACTCATTGTAGGAGGCAGACACTTCAGTCAACAAAATCTCTAGAATATTCCTTGGAAAATTATTCTTCTTTCTCATCAATTTTAATATTGGCTACCGATTTTAATTTATTTTTTCCGATCCTTATTGTTGACTACTAGTTTTTTTATAAATCGGCCGCAACTGGTGGTGGGTTTGCGCGGGGCCACATGCCAGTGGCCTCTTGCCACATGGCGTAGCGTGAGAGCCCGCATACATGGCAATACTTTGTGGCTTGCACTAGTATTGTGCAGTACCTACGCTTTAATTTTTTTTTTTTTTTTTATTAATAAAAAACTTTTACAAATAAGAAAAAAATACAGTTGTTTTTTGATTTTTTTAATAAATATTTATTCTGTAGAAAAGTAAAGTTTTTTTTTCAAAAAATTGTACTGTCAACGGTCATAATGACGTCTATACGAGGAAATAGGAGAATTGTTTCTAATGGCCCTGGGTGAAGTTCTCCAATTTTTACAAATTGATAGTTGATCTTAGGGTTTTTGGGTCTTCTAAACACGATGGCGATGTCCTTTTTGGTTCAAAATTCTCCAAAATAGTAGCTACCTTCTCGATCTAGCAACCACCTTCAATCTTCAAACCCTTGCAGATTTGGCTTCCAATGTCCAACTGAAATGAAACAAAAGGAAAATATTACTTTCTCAGGCACCCCAGATGCAATGTTGAGTTCGAATTTGATGCAAGAAGCTCCCAAAATGCACCTACAATATAAAGCCAAACAAAGAAGCCCCCTAGAATCTGGTATTTCTATCACACCTTTGTGATTCTCTAGATCATCCAAAGATGCAAGAGAAGAACATACTCAATGCTTCAAGAAAATACATTATTTGCACTCAGGATCTCCTAAAAGACTAACCAAATGCACTCTAAAGGCCTGTGAAAAGCACAAAATACTCAAAAGTTCAATATGACAAGAATAAATTGTATTCCTATCAATGAATGCAAAAAGAATCAAAGTATAATGTGAGAGAGACCCTTGGTTATATAGCCATGGTGAGGAATAAGATGTCATAAGATTATGACAAGTGTCTTAGTCTTATGATATGAGAAAACTTATCATAACTACTTAGGAAAAGATAAAATCTAGACATGACAACTAAGTCTTCTAGAAAGTATCTTAGGACCTAAGTAAACTTAACATGTGAATATTTCCCCCAAGTCCCTAGTAAGTGAATTAACTAGGTACAAGAAATTTTTTCACATCGACATATTTTAATACCTTATACACATAATCTTTATTAACTATAAATTTATAATTTGTGCCACATTGATCCTTTCTTTGAACAGTAATGATTGGTAATTTTTTTATTGAATGTGGCAAAAATTGTGAAACATGTTCCACATTTTGTGGAAAATTTATTGTGTGTCCTTTGTATTTATACTGATCACCTATTGCATGTGTAACTTGTAATATTGTCTAATACGTGCAATCAACATTTCTTCTACTTGAGTCAATTTTTCAAGTTCCTCTGGTTGTGGCTTGGGATCCATATTATTTGAAGTTGAAAATCTATTATTTCCTCTCTCTTGTTGACATCTATTGCATACAAGACCTCCACAAGTACAATATAATTTTATTCCTAGTTAACATTTCTGACAAACATAACACATGTTTAGCATTCTAAAGCTATCTAATTAATGTCAAAATAGAATCTATATTTTGTTGATTCTAGTTTGAAGCATTCCATTTGGGTTTGCTATGTTTTGTATATTTCCTTGTACAAGTAAATTCATCTCAATTTCAATTCCATGCTGAGGTATTTCTGGCACACATTTTATTGATCTTGAATTTTTATTTTCAATATTGAACTCAATATTTGCAACAGAAGAATTATTGTTCCTCTGACTTGGTTGGGGACCAACTTGTTGCATTTATTCTCTTTCAAAATGAAAAAATTGTTTAGATGCTCGTTGATGATTATTTCTATTCACATTTACTTCGTCTCTATTTTCAATTTTTAATTGTTCTACTGTTACTTTTTCCCTTCTAACATATCTTTGTCCGATAACTTCATTACGTCTTCTTCTTTGTTCTTCTAATTCAACATCTAAATTTTTTTCTCATTGTCGCCTTCGATATTCTCTCTAATACTCTCTTTGATGTCATCTTATTTGTTCCTCCAATTTAAATGTTATTCTCATTCATACCATAGCTAGAAAATAAAATATATTTAAAAATAATTAATTTATATATTTTTATTACTTCATAGCAATTGCATTTTATATTTAAGAATATTGGAAGAGAAAAATCAAAATAGAATATATTTTAACCTCCTCTATCAACAAATTTAAAGTTTTTGATTTAACTTACCTTGATTGTTAATAAACTACAATACATGATAACTGGTATACAAAACAAACTCCTTTAGTAATAAGTAGTTTCGCCACTTCTTAAGTGCTTGTATAATTGCATAAAAATATTGATCATACATGAAATACTTCCATTTGGATTCATTTAAATTCTCATTGAAATATGCTACTAGTTTACCTTCTTGACTCAAGACTCCTCTAATAGTTCTCCCACTTGCATCACAATTAACTTGGAACACGTTTTCAAAATCGGGGAGTGTTAACACAGACTGTTCCATCACTTTTATCTTCAACAAGTTGAAACTTCTCTATATGCACCTATCCAAGCAAATTCTTTCCTATTACCCTTAATAGTTTCCATAATAGGAGTACAAATCCCACTAAAATTTTGGATGAACTTCCTATAGAAGCTTGTTAGTCCATGGAAGCTTCTTGCTTCAAACATACTCTTTTGTGAAGGCCAATCCATAATTGTTTTCACATTTTTGGATCGATTTTTAACCTCCTTTTGTAAACAACAAACCCCAAATAGACTAAATCTTCTTTCATGAAGCTACAATTTTTCAAATTCACTAACAAATTATCCTCTTTCATCCTTTGAAAAATCTCCCTAACATGCTACAAATGTTCTTCCTTTTTTGCTAAATATCAAAATATCATCCAAATAAAAAATAACAAACTTACCAAGATAAGGCTTCAATATTTCATTCATCAACATCATGAAGGTGTTGGGAGCATTCGTTAAATTGAATGGTATCACCAACCATTCAAACAAGCCATCCTTCATTTTGAAGGCCATCTTCCACTCATCACCCTCTCTTATCCTTATTTGATGGTACCCACTCTTCAGATCGATTTTCATGAAGTACTTAGCTCCACTCAAGCAATCCATCATATCATTCATTTGTAGTAATGGGAACCTAAATTTGATTGTTATCTTGTTTATGGCTCTTGAATCTATATAGATCCACCATTTCCCATCCTTTTTGGGTGTCACCATTACTAGAACAATACATGGATTCAAGCTTTCTCTAATTAATCCCTTATCAAACAACTCTTGCACTTGCCTATTTATTTCCTTATTCTTCATAGGTGTCATTTTATACAGTGCCTTGTTTGGAAAAATTGCATCAAGAATCAAATAGATGCAATGAATTATGCTCCTTATTGGTGAAAATCCATCAAACACTTCCTTCATCAATATGTCAACATATTCTTCCAAAATTTTATGAACTTCAATTTGTATCTCTTCTTTTTTCTCCACTATCGTAATTTTTGCAAGCTTAAGAATGTTTGAATTTTTTTTCCCCCTCTTTCAAGTATTTAAAAAAATATTTTTTTGAAAATAAAACAACCCTTGGAGTTGTTCTCCACTTCATTTTCTCTATCCTTTAATGGATTTAAGGTGTACTCTCTTACATATTTCTTTATTTGTTAGGTGTTTGTCCTCTTGCCACGAAAAAATTGCCTATCAAATTTCCAAGACCTTTCCAAAAGGAGATGGCATGCATTAATTGGCATCACATCACACATATTTTATCTTTATAGTTTCCAATTTAAAAAATCACCAAGCATTGCTCATGTACCATTAATCGATACTCCTTTTGCAACCAAGAAAATCAGTATGGGTTGGGATGTTTTACCCTTTTCAATTTTAACTTTCCCACCATTTCTTCAGATACAATGTTATGCATGCTACCATTGTCCACTATGACTTTACAAAACTTTGCATCAACTTTGCACCTCGTTTGAAATAAATTTCTTCTTTGTATTGGTTCCTCTTGTTCCTTGTCAGGATTTTAAAAAATCCTTTGTAACATTAGGGACTCTCCATATTTAGGATCCTCTCCACATTTTGGTGAAGCCACATTCTCATTTTCAGCTTGTGCCACATGAATTTTCACTTCTTTTCCCTTGTCACTATTCTGCTGTATTTGTGGGAAATCAAATGCCTTATGTCCCATCTCTCCACATTGAAAGCATGTACCACCAAATCCTCTTCGTCTACCTCTTCCAAAGTATCCTCTTTTGAAAGAATAATATCCTCTTCCTCTAAAGAATTATCCTCTTCCTTTTCTTTCATGTGTGCTTGCATGCGATTTGCTTGCTTCCTCTTGCTTGTATTGGTAACCTCTACCACTGCTGGATTGTCCTCTTCATCGTGAAAATTTTCCTCTACCATGGGAATTGTTTTGTTATTTTCTTGCAAGATGTTTCTCCACCTTCAATGCATATTGGTATGTCTCCTCCACACTAGTTATTTGGATCATACTCATTTTATCTTGAATTGAATTATGCAGGCCATTCACATACCTTGACACTTTTTTTTGCATCATCATCCACATGTCCTACTCAAATGCTTAACCTATAAAACTCCTCAATGTACTTTTGTACATTCTTCTCTCTCTATTTCAAGTTCAACTTTTTGAATAGGTTGATTTGGTAATATGTAGGCAAAACTTTTTCTTTCAACTTCATTACCATTCTTTCCCATGATTTGATATTCTCCTCATCTCTCTATTGTATTTCAATCTACATATGCTCCAACTTGTTAGGAAAATGAAGGTGTCTCAACCTTTGATTTTCCATAGCATTTATTTTTTAAATATTTAATGTTATTATTTTCTCACGTTGTCTTGTGAGTCACAACTTTCAGTTTCTATTTATGAGGATTCAAGTTGGAAAGTCACATTCACAGGTGGAGTTGTGCATGAAGGAATTTTCTATTTCCGTGTTGAGTTTGCATGGAATGTGAGTTTTTGAGGTGTAATTATTACTTGGAAAGTGCAGGTTTAGTGACAATTGGTAGTTGTAGTGTTGCATGTGGTGACAATTGGAAACTTATCATTATGCATGTGTAGTGGTTTTGGCACTTTCCATGTCGCATCTTCAATCTTTGGAAATTGATTTAGAAATGTTTAATTTATGCATTGCAAGCTCTTATATATAGAGCACTTATGTTTTGGAGTTGTATGATGTTGTGTTTAGATACCATTATGTTTCCGGATTTACTCCAGAATTGTAACATAGACAAAATCTTGTAGAAGCTTGCACTGCAAGTGTATTGTAACCATTGTTTATAGATAATACATTGTTCAGGATTTTGGAGTGGGGATTTTTTCTATCGAAAGGGTTTTCCCCAAGTATATTTGGTGTTATGTGTTTTTTAATCTCTAATTCTATTTATGTTGTCTGTTATGTGCACCTTCTTTGTTATAATTAAATAAGGGTTTGAAACTATAGAGATTTGCACATTCTCTCCTGTGATAGATTGGTGTTGGAATATTTTCCACGTACTTGGCTTCATTTCAGTTGATATCAAAGCCTGATCACCTCTATTTTCTATTGTGGGTTAAAGGGGTTTTTGCACTGATCTTATTTTGAGCGGGAGCCTATTACAATTTTTTTTTGTTGATCCTATTGCAGGAAAGAGATGGTGAGCACATCTGGTAGATTTGAGATAGAGAAGATTAATGGAGGCAACTTCAAGTTGTGGAAGCTCAAGATGAAAGACATGCTTGTAGACCACAATTTATGGACAACTATTTTTAGAACTATTCCAATGGGCATGAAATAAGAAGATTGGGATCTGATGGATCAAAAGGCTAAGGGTTTGATAAGAATATTTTTAGCTTATTCGGTACTCCTAAACGTTCATGGAGAGAAGACCGTTGTACTTATTTGGAAGAAACTTGCTTATATTTATCAAGCTAAATCCTCGGTAAATAAGTTGTTCTTGTGAAATAAGATGTATTCTTTGGGGATGGAGGAAGGAGAATTTTTCACAAATCTTTTGAACACATTCAACATGCTAGTTGCCCAATTGAACTCTATTGGTGTGAAAATGGAGGAGCAGTATCATTGCATGAATTTTGTTGTGCTCACAGTTGGATTCATGGGATCACCTTTTCATGGCCATTGGAAGTAACTACCACCTTTAAGATGGATGAAGTGGTTACGCCATTGCTATCTGAAGAGATGCGGAGAAAAACTTTTGAAACGACTATGGAGGCTTTGGCGGTTCGAGGTAGAATGAAAGAAAAAGGAAAAAAGAACACGAAGCAAGAGAAGTTAGAATCTCAATCTTGTGGGAGATCTAAGTCTCCTAGTAAGACCAAGGCGAAATGTTGGAATTGCAACAAATCTGGTCACTTCCGCAAAGATTGTAAGGAGGAGAAAAAGAAGAAAAAGAAGACATTCTCTGATTCTAAATTTGATAAATCCTCTCAGGATGAAGCAGATGCCTTTTTTGTTGCCTTGGAAATGCATATATCACAAGATGTGTGGTTGATAGACTCTAGTGCTTCTTTCCACATGACTTCTCATTGAGATTGGTTTTCTAAGTATGAAATTTATGATGGTTAGAAGGTGTACCTAGTTGATGACTCTCACCTGAATATTGTTGACCATAGAAGAGTCAAGATAAGATGTGTGGTAGAGTGAAGAGGATCAATGATGTCCTACATATCCCTAGTTTGACACGAAACCTTCTTTCTGTAAGTAAGTTGAATGATGTGGGTGTGCAATTTTTCTTCTCAAATGGAGGATGCAAGATGACAAGAGGAGTTATGGTGCTTGCTAAGGGTTTTTGGATAAACGCTCTATTTAAAATGGATTCATGCACAATTCAGTGCAATAGTTCTTCTATGGAAAAGAAGAAAAGGACTTCTAAGTCACAATCCTCATCATTGGAACCAACAACAAAAATAAAGTTTCATCCACTTCCAATGGTTGTGCTTTCTAGGTACCCAAGGGTGCTCATGCTTTGGAGATTAAGTTACCCGCTGAGAAGACAATGCTTTAGCACCAAATAATTTGTCACATTGGTAAAAATGGTTTAAGGACCCTAAAAAATTAAAGTCTTGCTAAGGGGCTTGATGATTGTAATCTTGAGCTCGATTTTCATGAACATTGTGTCTATGGAAAGCAAAACCATGTTCACTTTTATCACAGTTCTCACAAATCTTCCAGAGTTTTGGACTATGTGAATTCTAATGTTTTTGATCTTGTAAATGTTCCTTCATTATCAAAATATGTATATTTTGTTTCTTTCATAGATGATTAGAGTAGGACATTTATTTATTTTCTCAGAAGAAAATCTAAAGTCTTAAGCTAGTTTATCAATTGATGAGCTAAAGGGGCTCTATAATGAATGGTTCATAAGGCACAACACTTGTTGAAGGTTTTGAAAATGGGGTTGCACGCTAAGTGGGCTTAACCTTGGAGAAAAATCCCTAGTTAAGCGCACTTGAGCTGGAGTAGTACCAGAATGGGTGACCTCCCAGGAAGGCCCAGTGCTTCACCTCTGTGACCATCACCTAGATGCAATGAGTGATAAGTGGTCCATTAGTTATCATGAGAGATGGGTTCTTGTGAACCACTACTCATGAAACATGGGTCAATGAGTTTGACTCGAAACTACATGGTTGAATCTTGATAGCAATATCATAATTTGACACACTGTGAAAAATACCTCCTACTTATCAATTGATGAGATAAAGGTGCTCTATAATGAATGGTTCATAAGGCACAACACTTTTTTAAGGTTTCAAAAATGGGGTTGCAAGCTAAGTGGGCTTAACCTTGGAGAAAACTCCCTGGTTAAGTGCACTTGAGCTAGAGTAGTATCAGAATGGGTGACCTCTTGAGAAGGCCCAGTGCTTCATCTCTGTGAGCATCTCCTAGATGCAATGAGTGTTAAGTGGGTCATTCATTATCATGAGAGATGGGTTCTAGTGAACCACTACTCATGAAACATGGGTCAATGAGTTTGACTCAAAACTACACGGTTGAATCCTGATAGCGATATCATAATTTGACACATTGTGAAAAATACCTCCTACTTATCAATTGATGAGCTAAAGGGGATCTACAATGAATGGTTCAAAAGGAACAACACTCTATGAAGGTTTTGAAAATGGGGTTGCAAGCTAAGTTGGCTTAACCATGGAGAAAACTCCCTGCTTAAGCGCACTTGAGTTGGAGTAGTACCGGAATGGGTGACCTCTCAGGAAGGCCTAGTGCTTCACCTTTGTGAGCATCACCTAGCTTCAATGAGTGCTAAGTGGGAAATCCATTATCATGAGAGATGGGTTCTTGTGAACCACTACTCATGAAACATGGGTCAATGAGTTTGACTCGAAACCACACGGTTGAATCTTGATAGCAATATCATAGTTTAAGGAGTTTAAGGCCTTGGTATTGTAGACATGTAAAATTGACCTAAAAATTATCACACATCTAGAATGACATTTTCTCATCATCAACACCATTATCATTTTATATCATTGCATTTCACATCATTTGCATAAAAAACCCTAATTTCCTCTATTAATTAAATAATCTTTAAATTATTTAATTAATTAACTATGTTATCATTTATCTAATCTTTATTCCTCCTGATTAATTAAATAACATCAATTATTTAATTATGTCACTAATTTACACTATTCCTCTAAATCAATTAAATTGTTCTCACTTAATAGTTTAATTAAATCACTTTCCCCTTTCTAATCAGAATAATTAAATTAATTGTTCAAAATCATTCAAGCATAGTCAACAAAACAAATATAACTTTATTTGTTAAAGTCAAACATGAATTGCACGCTCAACTCAAAAAGCTTAATTAATTAATTATCCTCACCCATTTTTGTATTGAGCAAATTACGACCACCGATTACTCACTCCGATTGGCAAATTGATTCATCTATTTCATGACTGATTCATCTATGCTTCAATCCCACTAACCTTTCAATCTATTTCCTCAATTCCACTGAACACTCAACTTGATTTCATCAATCACACAAATTATGCAATCTAAAGCCACTGATTCTTCCCATCTAATTCCTCTCAACAGTTTTTGACCATTGATAAGGATCTTCTACTACGGAATTTGGATCGTTCATCTCAAAATGTAAAATCTATAAAATAACCTTCTACCCTCACACAAATCATCTAGAATTTACATAGTGAAGCGCCGATGTACAATTACCTCTTGAGAATGTTACAAATCATCACATTCTAGTTTGACATCATAGACATTGAAGCTTTTTCAATGCATAATGGAGGCTTTGTATTGATACAAAAACACACTTCAACATCAAATGAATATACAACTTTGACATGGGACAATAAAGGTTTTTAGTTTTGAATTTAGTATGTTATCTTAGGATTTTGTTATTTGATTTCATTAATTTAAAAGCTTCATTTCATAAGTGATGAGTTTAGGGATTCTTAGTTTTGTTTGAGTTTAATTCATTCATTCATTTTTTGTATGCTTATTTCCCCCCTTACAACAGGTAGAAAATTAGATTGGTAGGAAGATTAAGTGTTTGAGGACTAACAATGGTGGTGAGCTTTGTTTTGCAGATTTTGATAAGTTTTGTAAAGAACATGGTATTGAAAGGCATAAGACAAATCCATATACCCCTCAACAAAATGGAGTTGTGAAGAGGATGAATAGGACATTGATGTAGAGGGCTAAGAGTATGCTAAGTGGAGCTGGCCTTGAACAAAAGTTTTGGCCGAAGATGTTGCCACTACATGCTATCTAGTTACAAATCTCCTACATCAACTCTTGTTTAGATGGCACCTATGGAGGTGTGGTCGGGAAAGAAGCCCTCATTGAGACATCTTCATGTTTTTGGTTGTGAGGCATATATGCTCATGTTTCAATGGAGAAAAGATCGAAATTGGAAAACAAGGTTGTCAAGTGTCTCTTCATCAATTATGGTATTGGTGTGAAAGGGTACAATATTTGGGATCTAGTGGATGAAAAGGTTATCTATAGTTGAAGTGTTATCTTCAGAGAGATGAAACCTTCTTCCACTATTTTGTAGCCTACAAAAGAACAAAAGAAATAAGATGTGGTTCAACTTCCTCTTGACCCTAAGAAAGTTGAACCTAAAGCCCATAATGGACCTAATGATGAGGAGAGCTCGAGAAGATCTGAAAGTTTTGAAGAAGAAGAACCTCAACCTCAACAATTAAGGAGGTCTATGAGAGATAAGTGACAACTTGATAGGTTTGGTTATTCACTATTGAATTGAAATTGTATTTTTTCTTTGATTGATAATGCTAATGAGCCAAGGATTGTGCAAGAGGCTATGCATATGAGTGATGCAGATTCTTGGATGAAATCCATGGATGAGGAGGTGATTTTATTGAAAAAAATGATACATGGGATTTGGTGCCCTTTCCTAAAGGACGCAAACCCATTGGTTGCAAATGGATGTTCAAGAAGAAAGTTGGTCTTGATGGGAGTGTTGAGAAGAATACAACAAGGTTGGCCATGAAGGTTTATTCATAGGTGGAGGGGATAGATTATGGTGAGATATTCTCTCTTGTTGCAAAGCTAACATCTATTCAGTTCCTGTTATCACTAGCAACAACTTATGATTTAGAAGTAGAGTAGATGAATGTGAAAACAACCTTCCTTCATGGTGAGTTGGAGGAAGAAATATATATGTCATATCCTGAACAATATGCGGTTGAAGGTAAAGAAAATATGGTATGCAAGTTGAGAAAATCTCTATATGGTCTTAAGCAATCTTCTAGGATGTGGTACCATAAATTTGACACCTTTGTGTTGAGTTTGGGATTTCTAAGATCTAAATCTGATCATTGTGTTTACTACAAATCTATTAATGATCTTTTTCTCATCATTGCATTGTATGTTGATGATATGTTGTTTTTTGGGAAAGATAAATGTTTGATTTTAGATCTGGAGTCTCAATTTCCATCACAATTTGAAATGAAGGATTTAGCTGTACAACTCGATATAAATTGAGGATGGAGATCAGAAAAGATAGAGCAAAAAAAAGCTTTGGTTAAGCCAGAGTAAGTATGTGAATGCAGCGTTGGAGAGATTGAACATGACATCTTGTAGATAATTAGTTGTTCATGTGTTGCAAGGAACAAAGATTTCTGTAGAGGATTCTAAAGTATCTCTCTAAGATGGAGGACATGACCAGAGTACCCTATGCTAGTGTTGTAGGAAGTTTGATGTATGTTATGGTTTGTATGAGGCTAAAGATTGTGCAAGTAGTGGGAGTCCTGAGTTTCTTTATGGCTAATATTGGATGGGTGCATTGGGATGTAGTTAAGAGAGTGTTCAAATACTTGCAAGGTACTTCTGAGTATGCCTTGTGTTTTCATGGTTATCTTATTGGACCTCGACATTCAGTTTGTATTTGTGGGTTTATGGATTCTAATTGGGAAGGAGATATTGATAGTAGAAGGTCCACTAGGGGAGATGTATTCATGATGTTTGGAAGTGCCATTAGTTGGATGAGTAAGAGACAAGCTGTAGTTGCTTTGTCCACAACATAAGCAAAGTACATGGAAACTACTCATGCTTGTAAGGAAGCCATTTGGCTTAAGCATTTGTGTTCAGAAGTTGGACTTGGTGCATGACAAATCACTATCTGTTGTGACAGTAAGAGTACCATTTTCTCGGAAAAGATCCTACTTTCCATGCTAAAACAAAGCACATTGATGTACAGTTTCATTTTGTTCATGATATGGTGGAAGATGGAAAGGTGAAGTTGGAGAAGGTTGACACCTTGACGAATGTTGCAGATGCATTGACAAAGTCAGTGAACACTGAGAATTTTAGATGGTGTTTGAAGTCTATTGGCCTCTCGGCCTCTAGCAATTAAATCTTGTTACTTCCATTGACTCTTCAAAGGTGTTCAACAAGTGGGGGAATGTTAGGAAAATGAAGGTGTCTAACCTTTGATTTTTTTGCAGCATTGATTTTTAAATATTTAATGTTGCTATTTTCTCATGTTGTCTTGTGAGATACAACTTGTAGATTCTATTTTTGAGAAGGAATCAAGTTGGAAAGTTGCATTTATAGGTGGAGTTGTGCATGAAGACATTTTCTATTTCCATGTTGAGTTTGAATGGTATGTGAGTTTTTGAGGTTCAATTATTATTTGGCAAGTGAAGGTTTAGTGACGATTGACAGTTGCATTGTTGCATGTGGTGACAATTGGAAACTTACCATTATGCATGTATAGTGATTTTGGTGATTTCCATGTTGCATCTTCAATCTTTGGCAGTTGATTTAGAAATGTCTAATTTATGAATTGTAAGCTCTTATATATTGAGCACTTGTGTTTTGTAGTTGTATGATGTTGTGTTGAGATACTATTATGCTGTCGAATTTACTCTAGAATTGTAACACATAAAAAATCCTGTAGAAGCTTACACTGCAAGTGTATTGTAACTATTGTTTATAGATAATACATTGTTCAAGCTTTTGGAGTGTGGGTTTTTTCCTCTAGAAAGGGTTTCCCCCACATATATTTGGTGTTATGTGTTTTATTTGTATCTTTGATTCTATTTATGTTACCTCTTATGTGCATCTTCTTTGTTATAATTGAATAAGGGTTTGAAACTATAGAAATTTTCACATTCTCTCAGGATAGATTGGTGTTGGAAGCTTTTCTGCATACCTGGCTTCCTTTCACCACTATAAAGAGGTGTGTCCCTTCAACTTTGTGCATGAATACTTCACTCTTTTTGGGTGCTCAAGACTCGAGGTCAAAATACTTCTCCATTTTTTATTTTAAGTCCACTAATTCTTCTAGATTCAAATTTCCATTAAAACTAGGGGGTCCAATCTTGCCTTGTTGTTGATCCTCACCATTTCTCTTCAAAATATTCCTTCAGCTTTATCGCTCTCATCTTCCAAGTTAATTTATGGTGCTTCAACTTCATTTTCATCATCATTGATGTCTACCACAAGCATTCCTCTTCACTATGCCATTTCCATAGCATCCATTCTAGTTGTGATACCTCTTAGCATCTCCATGATTGCTACATTGTCATTATTCCGTGGTCCTCTTTTCCCACATCCCATTTGCACCATATCAATGAACCCTCTATAGTTGTGGATCCCCTTGTCTTCTCACTCTTACAAAAAATTCTTGAAGGTTTCTTCCTTCAACACAATCACAAAATACTTTCTCTGATACCACTTAGTGCATACGCGAAATAGGGGTCTTTATAGACTGTCAATTCTTGCAACAATTTCTCATCAATCACCATTTAAATACAATAGCAATGAAAAAGACAATTCATGACATTCAATTCAAAATTGGTTCAGGTAATTATGCAACAATTTTATTATTAATCAACAACTTCAACATTTATGAGGTACAAACAATTGGGATTTTAATGAATCTTGTCTCTTAGCTTATTAGTTCCTGTTGGAACTATAGCGAAGGCATCAATCGTTAAAAAATGAATAAACTAGGGTTTAACAACTAATGATTCAATGCAATTTTTTCCAGATTTGTTACCTGCTCCTTAGTTTTGTAGGCAAAGGTGCATATTTTTTTAACTCAAAATATTTATTCAATATTTTTGTCCACCTGTGATTGGTTTTGCATTTTCTATCTGAAGGTTTTTAGTGGCTATTAAATCCTTTCAAGGCAAGAGAGTGCACAAAAAATGATTTGTAGGTGAAAGGCTATCAGGAAGAAGACAATGGTTTATGAGCTCCACCTTATCAAATTTCCTGACAATTGGTGATTAACAAGCAAGCAATTTTTGCATACAAAGGAGACGTGGCTGGTCTCCAGGATGAGGATAGAGAGGGAGATTAACATTTGAGAGAAGAAATATGCCTCATATGATTTCAAGGTCTCCGTTGTACAAGAGAAGGTGATTACTATTGCTTGTTAGTCATAGGCACAAAAAGTGTTAAGGAAGGATTGCGGGGAAGCTATTACAGAGCACGGGTGCTGCAATTGAAACAATTGGATGACCTTGAAGATGCATCTGACCTGAGAACAAAATATTCTTATCAGTTCTCAGTGTTTTGTCTACTTCCTCTAGTTCTTGGTAATACTATTTTTGTAGGGCTTATGCTATATTTCTTCTTAAGTTGGTTTGGACAATCTCAGCTCAAACAAAATGGAATTTGATTCTTCAAATATATTATGCATCACTTTCTCCCTATTAATAATACCTATTATGAATATAGAAAAGGCCATTATGTTAGTAGTAAAGGCTAGTTGCTTGAGCCCTAATCTTGGATATAATAGTAGGTTGAAGCATATCAGTAGCTCTATCAATTGTAATATCGTTAAGCATAAAAATTCAATAATAGATACATTTGATGATGGTTTTCACTTCTAAAAGTTACTCTGAAAAGGATGGATAGAAATCTAAGATGTTGAAAGTTTTGAACCCTAGATCCCTGGCCCTAGATAGGCTTAATTATTTTATTTAAAATATAAATATTCTCATTTTAAGCATTAACGCTATTGTTGTAGGCTAATTTTTATGCTAAGGCATTTCCCACTTGAATTGAGAGGACATAGAAAGAAGTTGCATGAGGTTTTCAATTGCTTTTTTAGTTGACTCTGTGATATTTGAGATACTCCACATGATATTATTATCTAAATCTATCATCATTAATATATAAAACAACATCTGCAAGTAGAGAATTATTGTTGTCCATCTTTCAAACATATGAAGTTTGTAGATTTTTTTCTTTAGTTCCTCTTGCTTCCACATTTTGCATATGTGATTCAAACCTCTTATGTTAATACAATTTACACACCCAGTACATGGGCATATTTATTTAGGAGGAATTTTGTCAAACAATTCATGTGCTTTGTCTAGTTACTGATAAAGGTAGTAGAGTATAGATTTAACTTGCCAAATGCATTTGAAGCTTCTAACTTGCTTTTACACATTTTTTTGAGGTATTTCAACAAATAGTCAACTCACCCTGTACTTGAGGCATATTGTCAATCAAGTTGCCTAGATTGTGACCTTTTGAAGAAGGATGGCACTGGCATCACATAGCCAAATGAACGAGGACCAAAAAATGTACATAACAAACAATTGATCACAATTTCAAAATTTTCTCACTTCACTACTATTTTCCTGATGAAGAATCTAGTAGTGACCCCCAAAACATATGGATATAAATTTACATGGTTAATTCTAAAATAATTTACTACTATAATAAGGCATTGTGAATAGATTAACCTAAAATCTAATGCATGGAATCAATTCAACACATTCCCTAAGTCCAGGTCTACATGAACAAAATACCAGACTCATGAAAGGAAGCCCTATAACCTATGAAAAAATAAAACTTAAGTTGAATGTTTCATGAGGTTGTCATAAATTGACAAGCTTTCACAAGAAATGTAGCAGTGAAAACAACAATCTTTTGTTTAGCAAACATTCAATCATATTTCACATAGAAGTTCCACATTATGATGTTGTAATTCTTGGTTATTTTACTTGTTTCTATGTCTGTGTATAAGCGTGAATTTGCACCCTATGTGCAAATCCCCCTTTTGCCTTTATCCACCTTAGAAGACCAAGTTTGGAGGCTTAATTCCACCTAAGCCCACTACTTGCATCCCACTTGGCACCTGTTTTGAGCATTGGTGGAGGCATTTTTGTCAAGGAAGCTCGTGCGACGTGCTTACATCCCTGGCAGATTCCTGTGGCTGAACTGCAGAGCCGTTACTCTTCTCATTGGAGGTGAAGTTGTAATGCCCCTTTGACCGACTGACCCGAATATCCAATCATTTTCTTCCCTCTTCCTTCAAATTCTCTCTTCATTCCTTCATTGCAAGCTTCTACAATCTCTACACGTCTTCTTCACAACTCCAAGCATTCAACTTCACACTCTTTTGCATCCAATACAAGTTTCAAGAAGCATTCTTGCATTCCATAATAGCCAAAGCAACACTTTTCCATGTCGGTAGAGCAAGTTTGGGACCATGCCATTGCAACAGAGGCTTGAGTTCCTCTCATCTTCTCCCCCAAGTAGCCTTGAGTGCTCTTGGTGGAGGTGGTAAGCTTCCCTATCCTCTCCTCTATCACTTGGTTGAGTTAGCACTTTACTGTTTTGTAGTGCTCTTTTTCTCTTTATTGTATTGTTTCCTTTATCTTGTTTCCTTGGCTATCCATGGAGGTGGGAACACCTAAATGAGGGTCTAACTAAGGTAGACCCCTATACAACCACCCAACATTCTCCTCTCTTTCTGTGTGTAGGAGTGCGTGCTTCTCAAAGGATCAGCTGGCAAACGAATTCCTTGGTGAGACTCTCCTTACCCTCTTTACTCTTGCATATTTACTTTATAACATTAAAGAGTATTTCATTTATTTAATCACGTCATTTTGGCCCTTTAGTTAGTCAGTTGGGCCGTTAGCTAGTTTTGTTGGTTTGACCTCGTCTTTGTTGTTGTCTAGTCATATGAACACCAACACACTTTTGAGATGCCAGTGCGTCGCGCTGATCCAAAGACTGCGCTTTCATCCTCGGGAAAAGAGCTTCCTGAGGCATAGTGTTGGACCTAAAAACCAGCTCGCCTAGCCCCTTCCTGTGTTTCGGGTCTGCAAAGTAACTGAGAGGTTTCACGGTCCTCGTTACTCTCATCTCGCATTTCCTTACATTACACTTAGTTGAGGTAAGTTAGGGCAGCCTCTCATGTATTGGCCCTCCGTGACCTGGGGTCTTGTAAGCGGTGGTCCCCCTCTCTTACATTTTTGGTGAACCTGGCGTGAACCATTTTGGTTCCATTCTTGCGATCCTAACAGTTCCTTTCCTCGTACTCTAAGAGTGTTGTAGGTGAGAGTGTTGTGAGGCTATTTCCTTGCAACCTAGCCTACGACCCCTAGTTGGCATAGTTGGAAAGTTCAAAGGTGTTAAACGACGAAACCTTAATTGGGTCACCGTCTTATCTGTCAACCTTTAGGGACTCTGTGAAAGCATTGTCTAGTGTGCATAATGCCTCCTTCCCGCATCAACCTATCCCCTCTGTGTAGCTGTGGATAGTGGTACTGGTATAACTTTCACTTCACAAGACCTGCCGATGGGTTTTAACAAGGAACCATCTCCTCAAGTTACATTCCTGCACAGATTAATGGAAACATTGTAGTAGGTGTTCTCGTTGATCCGACGTCACAAGTGAACATAATAACAAAGGAGATTATGCTGATAAACTTCTTACATAAGGATGGGTACGATGCTCCTATGAGTACCATCCGCACACATGACGAGATTTTTGTGCCCCCTTTGGGTAGTATTGTCCTGTCAATCTTAGTTGGACCTAAGTCGTGAAACTCTTGTTTGATATCATCCCTGGATCTGAGCTCTTTAGGGTGAAATTGGGTATCCCTTGGTTGATGGCGATGAATGCGGTACGTTCCTTCATGCATAAATGTCTAAAATTTATCCACGGAGGATTTGTGCACGTAATCCATGACACCGGACATAGACCACCAGTCGTGCGTGGTAGCTACTCCTTGGATCACCCTTGGCCTGCGTTCGTTGGTCCTCTACCGCCTAGGACATACCTTTTTCACAAAAACATATTAGAACTATAAGAAAGGGTGTATGAGGCTGAAAGTTAGATACCCTCCCTCACCTTATGCTGTCTCACATAGGGCTTGCTTAAAAGCTGACAGCAATGCCACTAAGCCATAAAAGAAGGAGGAAGAGAAGTGGTCTCGCGATCCTCCTTCCTCTTTCGCTGGTCAATTTGGCACTTCTTCTCACTCCGCTGAGGTACCATTGGGTCTTGCTCCTCGTCTACAGGAGAACCCTATGGTGCCCACTTGGTGAAAGCCTAAGCATCCTGCTTTCGAACTTCCTGTTCTACGATGGAGCCGACCCCTCTTGTCACTCCTCTACTTGTTTCTCCTACTCTTGTGCAGGAACCTATCCCTCCGCTAGAAACGACCGTAGTGGACATTCCTATGGTCAAACAGGAGCCTTCTGTCCCTTCAAAAACCCTAGCCTCTAACTCTAAGAGCAATAGAAACTGCCTTGCATGTGAATGCAAGCACCGAAGAAAGGCCCTCTTGGCTGAGCAGGCCACCTCGCAAAGGAAGGAGGAAGAGACGATCACCCCTGCTTCAAGGCCTCCTCCAACGTCTTCTTCCACCCTTCCTTCTACTTCTCTCCAGTCTAGTCCTATACTGCTTTTGGCTTCTGTTACGAGTACGAATGCGCCTAACCCTAAACAGGTACATGTGTTCATCACTCCTTCGGTGGAGTTTCCTTTGCTAATTTCCATTCTAGATATCCAGCCTTTCCCGAAGCCTGTGGACATGATTAATACTTCATTTGTATTTGTTACGGTTCTTTCCTCCTCTTCCTCCGCACCTCTAGCCTCGTCCGTGGGGAGTTCATCTCCTCTGACGAAACAGGAGGCGGAGAATGGTCCCTCCAACAACAAAGGACGTAGGAGGACCTCACCTTCCCCACATGACGGGCCCACATTGACTTGTTCTATCTTGGTAATAGAACCAATCCCGACTTCCCCTGAGTTTGTCACTGCTCCCGAGTCATTCAACAAGCTTAGCGGTGAACCTCAGGTGAAACCTATCTCGTCCACCGAAGTTAGACACCATGCTCTTGTGGGGTGCATGTTTAATTTTGTGGACAAAGTCCCGGCCTTGTCGGCGATCTTCGCAAAATGATGACCTTGGCTCCATAAGAGCTCGTTGGAGAGGACCTCGAGGGGCCCTCTTCCTAAGCCCTTGTTGCGGGCAGGCTAGACACTCCTCCTCTTAACATCCCACCATTGCAGGCTCATCCTCCTTCCCATTATGAGGATTTAGATTAGGAAGCAGCCAACCTCTTGGCTGATCAGTGTTAGGAGGAGGACCATTTTCTTGATCTTGGATGTGTGTGTTTCGTGTTGTGTTCCCTCATGCTTGTGCTATGTGTGCCTGGATGACCCTTTTCACCCCTATTGGTGCTTAGATACAGGCGTGGTTTTTGTGTCGTAAACCTTCTTCTATTTGTATCATCATTCTTGCATGTTTATGCTTGACTTTCAATAAATTGGGGAAGATGCAAAGCGTTGAGAGCATTTAGGCTTCCCTTCCATGTTGACCCAATTTTTTTATTTTTATTTTGTCTTCTCGTGCATTCTTCACATGGCCTGATATAGTAGGGGGTTGATGACAGTTCATTTATATACTATTATTATACCTATATACATATATATTTATGAGTAGTTCTGACCTCAAAATATCAGGCTACCCCTTTGTCCTTTATTTGTATTTTCCCTCTTTTGCTTTATCTTTTTCTCATCTTTGCTTGAGTTGTTCCTTTCATGTGTGACAATGCCTTTTCTTTAACGCTTCAATTTTTAGAGAACACATTTGTTGCCAACGAATCTTTTCTTGAAAGTCTTCACAATATTTTCTTTACAATTGCATTCTCAACTTGGAACCCTAACAGAACATGTTTCCTTCATCACGGGTTCATAAAGAAAGGGCTTGAAGACCTTCCTCTGAAGTGGGAACAAATTTAATTTTCCGTTTGCATGGGGTCCTTTCAAATTCCTTGATGAAGTGAACATCTTTCGAAAAGATTCTTTGATGATGGATTGCTCTAAGAGAAACAACTGCTTTTGAACTGTGTCCCCCTTGAGTGGACCCCTTTTTCACAACGGGTTCCCAAGGGACCCTTCTTTGAAAGTCTTTACTTCGAATGGATTCCTTCACATCTAGCCTGGGGGCAACCCGACTAGACTTATTCCATTCTCCTTTTCACATCTAGCTTGGGGGCAGCTTGACTAGACCCGTTTTGTATCTTCACGTCTAGCTTGGGGCAGCCTGACTAGACCTCACCTTTCAAACAACGCATCCCTTGAGTGGACCCCTCTCCTTTTGAAGGGTTCCTGAGGGACCCCTTTGAAAGACTTACGAATCATTGTCAGTCTGCGTGACTGTCTGCTTATTTGCCTATACAACCGCTTTTTGACATGATCTATTTGCGAGTAGACGTGCCGCTACTTCTTGAATCTACGCAGTCTACTTCCTTTGGGTTTCCTTCATGGTAGAGTTCTTGGAGGATACCTTCCTTGTAGGTCTACGGGCCTGTAAGGTGCTTTCTCGATCTCCTCCATGTGAGAGATCTTGGAGGATACCTTCCTTGCAGGCCTGTAGGTCTGTAAGGCACTTTCTCGGTCTCCTCCATGTGAGAGATCTTAGAGGACACCTTCCTTGCAGGTTTGCGGGCCTGTAAGGCACTTACTTCATGGGGCTTCCTTCATGCAATAGATCTTGGGAGTTGCCTCCTTACAGGTCTGCGGGCCTGTAAGACGCTTTGTTTTCTCAATCTTCATAGTTGCGAGCAGCTATAAAGTCCTTTGCTTTCCTTGCACCTTCAGGCTCATCAGATCGCAGTCTACTTCCTCAACGGTTCAGGTATACATTTCTAACTTTACTCTTTCTTGATCTATAACTTTATCGAGCACTCATTAGTATTCATGCTCGCTAAAGTGGGGGCAAAATCTATAAGCATGAATTTGCACCCTATGTGCAAATCCCCTTTTTTCCTTTATCCACCTTAGAAGACCAAGTTCAAAGGCTTAATTCCACCTAAGCCCGCTACTTACATCCCACTTGGCACCTATTTTGAGCGTCGATGGAGGCGTTTCTGTTGGGGACGCCCGCACGATGTGCAAAAATCCGCGCGGCGTGCTTACGTCCCTGGCAGATTCCTATGGTTGAACCTGCAGAGGCATTACTCTTCTCATTGGAGGTGAAGTTGTAACGCCCCCTTCGGCCGACCGACCTGAATATGGCTGTTTTCTTCCCTCTTACTTAAAATTATCTCTTCATTCCTTCATTGCAAGCTTCTACAATCTCTACACGTCTTCTTCATAGCTCCAAGTATTCAACTTCACACTCTTTTGCATCAACTCCAAGTTTCAAGCAGCATTCTTGCATTCCCTAGCAACCAAAGCAACACTCTGCCATGTCAGTAGAGCAAGTTTGGGACCACGCCATTGCAACAGAGGCTTGATTTCCTCTCATTTTCACCCTCAAGCAACCTTGAGTGCTCTTGGTGGAGGTGGTAAGCTTCCCTCTCCTCTCCTCTATCATTTGGTTGAGTTAGCACTTTACTGTTTTGTAGTGCTCTTTTTCTCTTTATTGTATTGTTTCCTTTATCTCATTCCCTTGGCTATTCGTGGAGGTGGGAACACTTAAACGGGGATCTAATTGAGGCAGACCCCTATACAGCCACCCAACATTCTCCTCTCTTTCTATGTGTAGGAGTGCGTGCTTCTCAAAGGATAAGCTGACGAATGAATTCCTTGGTGAGATTCTCCTTACCCTCTTTACTCTTGCATATTTGCTTTATAACATTATAGAGTATTTCATTTATTTAATCACGTCATTCTGGGCCTTGAGTTAGTCAGCTGGGCTGTTAGCTAGTTTTGTTGGTTTGACCTCGTCTTCGTTGTTGCCTGGTCATACGGACGCCAGTGCACTTTTGAGATGCCAACGCGTTGTGCTGATGTCCAAAGATTGCGCTTTCGTCCTCGGGCAGAGAACTTCTCGAGGCATAGTGTTGGACCTAAAAACTGACTCGCCTAGCCCCCTCCTGTGTTTCGGGTCTACAGAGTAACTGAGAGGTTTCACAGTCCTCGTTACTCTCGTCTCACATTTCCTTACATTACACTTAGCTGAGGTAGGTTAGGGAAGCTTCTCACGTCTTGACCCTCCGTGACCTGGGGTCTTGCACGCGGTGGTCCCCCTCTCTTACAGTCTGTATCTGGCTCCTCAAAAATTTGACTTCAAAATGATATAGATGGAATACTTTCATAGTGCCCATATTTGTTTTCATCTTTCACCCAGTCACCCTTGTAGCATTGCACCAATTCATTTAAAACTAACATGGACAATCTTTGCCAACTAATATCCATATAGTGACTGAATATATATTGAAGGAAGCTACAAGCGTAGAAACATTTTTCTTGGCTTGATGATCTGTTCTCTCCTATATGTCTAGCTCTTTCCATTTTCATGTCTCAACCTTGAATTCTCATCAGTTTGGAGCTAATTCAAATTTTCTTGACTATGTTTTGCTAAAGGTGTCCTTGGGCTTATAAATGCTCAAAAAAGAAGACAGTGGACACAAATTGAGCCAAGCAATGTCCTAAAAATAGGCTTTTCTTTTTTTTTCCTCTCAATGAAGAAAGTGCTTGATCACTGAACCACATGTAATTTCAAAAATTGCATATCCTACAATTTCAACATTATATGTTATACTTATGTCGGCATCCATCCCTCCAATATATTCTAGAGTCCACTCAACTCCCTTTCCTCATATATTCTCTTGATTTGATATCAATATTATGTTTTTATATTGATTTAAATTTGAGTTGATGTTTATTTGAATATATATGATATTCGATTACTTTTGTATCATTCAAACATTTATATAATTACGCATACATCTCCATAATCATATTACAATCACATTTTAACATATAAAAATATCATTCTCTTCTTCTAAACTAATTCAAATTCTAATAATATTCTAAATTAATTTTAATTAAATTAAATTTTAACTAACTAAATATTCTATCACATTTTATATTCTTACATTCTATTTGAAAATCCTACATATTATCTATTCTTAAATTCATGAACTATATTCCTAATATTCAATTACTAACTAATTGTATTCCTCAAATGCTTTATTAAAACAAAAGCTGTAGGGCAGCGAAGTTGCCAAAGAATGGCAGAACAGTCTATATCATTTTAGATTGGATTTTGTTGAACTCAGCGGTTTCTGTAGAAGTTCAATGTTTTTTTCGCTTAGTAATTTCATTGTTTCTTTGCACATTTATAAAGAATTTGCACATATTTACTAAAAGCATATGCATCATCATTGATAAAAGATAGCAGATGCTTCGGTAGAAGTTCAATGTTTTTATCAACCAATAGAAAATACTATTTTCGCTTAGTAATTTCATTGTTTCAGAATTGCACATAATCACTAAAAGCATATGCATCGTCATTGATAAAGGATAGCAGATGCTTAACTATGTTTCACTTCAGATTACAGGGTAACAAATGCTCACAATCTGATACTGCAAAAAAAAACTATGATTCTCACTAACCATTAGCTGTGATTTGCAGTCTCTGTTATGTACTTATTTTTGAAGGGCGATCTGTGTTTCTTGAGCGAGACTATAAATTTGGCATTGAGTTGATTTCAAAGTCCATGTTAATTTTTGTATTGTATCTTTTGCCTGTGAAGAATATTGGATTTGGCCCTCAGATTTATGTTAACTATTGGAATTTTAAACCTTAATTGCGCTTGATTCATAATTGGGATTTCGACAGCCTTATTTTATGCCCTAAGATCTCGGTTATTTCGTTTTGTTGATATGTGATCTCTATTATTGGATGCCAAAATAGGACTAATATATTATTCTTAAAAACTATGTATTTTTGAGTGATGACGAAAATTTCCAATTTGACAGTGAGATTCATCATAATAATTAGTTTCTTATCTTTCGGTGTAGCTCATTTGGACAGGCTTAGGGTTTAATTCAGGTCTATAAGACATTCATTAGCAATTTTGTTTTATGTTTTGGGAAGCACTCCAATTATTTAACTTTTTATGGTGAGAAGTAATATAATTAGTTTTTAATTGCTTTTTTGTAAAGGTTCCTCAGAGGGATCTAACATTAGCGTCTTTTGTTTTGTTCATGATCTGTGGACTGTTTATTTATTTATTTACATTTAGGAACTATCCATGTTAGTAGATCTCCGAATGGCACTAATCAGGATTTTGGGACAGACCAGGTTACACGATGGGGCTCACATTTACCAATCTTTTCAGCAGGCTTTTTGCTAAAAAGGAAATGCGCATTTTGGTGGTGGGTCTTGATGCTGCTGGTAAGACTACCATTTTGTACAAGCTGAAGCTTGGGGAAATTGTTACTACCATCCCTACCATTGGCCAGTTTGCCATACCAGCATTATTTTTTAAAAAATGAATAGAATGTCTATCCTTTTCGGTATTGATCCTTTAATTAAAAGCATCTTTGATGGCTTGTTTGCCTTGTTCTGATCATTTGGAAACAGAAAAACAAAATCAGTTAGCATGACTGAGTGAAATGGATTGATTGATTCAACTCTAATTATACAAGTAAATAATTTTTTTATAATCTCTGATAGAACAGAGATCACCAGTCATTGGCGGCTTCTGCAATTTGAATTTACTTGTCTGATTCAATGAATTTATAAATTTGTTTATGTGCATTGTCTAGCAACTATCCTGATGCATTATGATCAACCAATAATTGGGGGTAGCCCTCCAGCAAGGGGCAAGCAATTGTTGAATGCTTCATGAAATCTTCCTTGTCAACTGTGCATGGATTCTCCTTGGCCATCTATTCTAAGACATTGAATGTATCAAAGATTTTTGGAATGATCCAGTCCACAATCCTCCCCACCTCCTTCATTGCCAGTATAGGCTTCTGAGTTCAGCTTCTTTCTTCCCAAGACTTTCCAGATGAGCCTCCGGACCTTGAATTTCAGGCTTCTTGGCATCTAAGTGTCCCCTCCTCAAGTCATCAATAAGATTCACCAGGGTATTATTTTTGTCGTTAAATATTTAGAGTTTCTCAACAATTATTTTGATTGTTGATAAACACTCGTTGCCAAGCCAAACATAGATTCTATACTATCAATGCCAAAAGCACACAATCACATTATTATGGACTGTGGAAACATCATGTCACTAAGCAGAAATAGGGGTTTATTAGGCTTGCCTTCCACACAAAGCCTGGCTGAGGACATTGATGATAGAAATTAGAGCAGCACCCACTAGCTTGTGCTTCACAGCTCGAATGATTCATTAATGATTATTTGAAACTTTCAAACTTGTAATGTAATAACCCCTACTTAATGCACAAATAACAAAAACACAAAATACTCCAGAAACAATTATACTTGTTTGTATTTTTTTATAATTTTCTACAATCAACATACATTCAAAGGGAAGTCTACCAATCAAATCCAACTTACTGGGTACTCCCAGCTTACAAACTCTATACTAACTGATGTGTACTGCTCCCGAAGGTTACCGTCCCAAGATGATAGGTTCACACTTGAAGGGTTTCTTCTCCAATTCATCCAGCTGCTATAGCAATGCAATGGACACTGAAATGAGAGTTGAATGTTTGTTAATTTTCCAAAAGTTCCCTTGCTTCTGCCTTATACTCTGTTTTACAGACACACCTCCAAGCGACCTTCAATCATGGGAAGTCAGTTCACAAATGGTGGCAACTAAATAACAATTAGTTTCTTCAAACGTAGGCAGCTAACTGAACAACACTCCCTCAAAACTGTCGGTTTACGATCATAGGAAATTACTCCTAAATTGGGGGCAGTTGACTGGTCAGTCCACCCCTCAATTAGTGAAGTTAACTGATAGGCGCCAAAGGCTTCTGCTTAACTGGAAGATGCAAATATTCAATCACTGCTCCACTGGAGGATACAAGAGTCAGCCAGCTTATTTTTAAAATATTACATAGATCTCTAACTGAAATCTGAAAGTAACTAGCCTATCTAATAGCTAATCCTATGTTGACAGTCCATTTGCTAAATAGTTAGGATTGAAAAAGGGGACATAATAAATTCTCCCTTCCTGAATTTGCTTGCCCTCAAGCAAACAAATCTGGGTGATCTATGATGTCAGCCGATTTCCAAGTTGCATCCCACAACACTTTGTTCTATGGCTACTTGTTTTACCTTATCTTTAGCCCGACAGATTTTGTTCTTTGTTGCATTGGGGATTCCTTCCAGTGACTCAATGAATTCAACATGTTTACTTAAGATGCTCAAGCACAATTCATAAAGTGGAGGAGTCAAAGTCTTGGTTTTAAAGTCTTCATCTTGCATAGGTGTTCATTCAATCAGAGAAGCAGATTTCCTGCTTCCAGTAAGCTTTTCCTTTTGTCGTACTACTGCTACTGCTGCTCTTTAGTTAGGGCTCACTAGAAGTCAGGTAAACCTGACTTCTGGTTAGTCTTGGTTACTTTGCTAGCATAATTTTATCAGGATCTTTAGGATATGGATGAAGAAAATACTTAAACAACCAAGCTCGTAAGACAAAAAATAATTAATTTTGCAGATCTCTCTATGGTCTCCATCATGTTGTTGAAGAGCTCATTGCTGTTGCAGCTGCTGATCCATGAATTGCAGATGAGAAGTTTGACCTTTTTATGACTTGCAGTGGTATCTATGCAGAATGGAAGGCTGGTTTGTTGCAGATGCAGACATCATTTCTTTGAAAACCTGGGAGCAGGTAACGTACAATTTTGTTATTTACTGATTATGGTGTTTCTCTTCAAATTTGCAAATTGGAAGTAAAGCTTGTGGTTTACCATCAAAATTATATTTTTGCCTAATCCTTTTTTTGGGTACAAGAAGGGTTGCTTGAAGGTGGACATGGCCTCATGGTGTAAGGATATCATCCTGTTTTACAAGATCTTGCTGAGTGCCTTGATATATGTCGCAATCATAGGTATAATGAATTTATAATCAGTGTAATTTTTTGGTTTTACAGTTAAAAGCCCAGTTGATTCATTAGGACAATTGTGTCTTGGTTATTTGCAATTCCTTCTGCTCTCGTTTATTAGGGTCACAAAGGTATCTTGCAGATATAATGGCGTACAAGTTGCTGTGGAGGATGGGAGAACCTTTGTAGCTGATGCAGCCATCATTACAATACCTCGTGATGCCCTAAAATCAAACACAATAGACTTTGAACCACCATTGCCAGAGTGGAAAGAGGCAGCAATATCAGATTTAGCGGTGGGCAATGAAAACAAGATTGCTTTAAATTTTGATGAAGTATTTTGGCCAAATATGGACTTCTTGGGAGTGGTTGCACCAACTTCATATAGTTGTAGCTATTTCTTGAATCTGCACAAAGCGACTGCACATGCTGTTCTTATGTACATACCTGCGGGGAGGCTGGCTAATGACATAGAAAAGATATCTGATGAAGCAGCTGTTAACTTCGCAGTATTACACCTAAAGAGAATTCTGCTTCAGGCATCTGAACCAGTAACTGGTTAGCCATATAGTTCTCGGCAACTCTTGAGATTGGATATTTTTTTACCAGATGGATTTTAAAAAAGAAATTGTATTATTAGCCAAATTTCAATTGGCGTATTCAGCTGTTCTACTGTAGTCTGATTGTCTGTGCAGGTCAGTGATATGTTGCATGGTCTTACATGTAATCCTTGAGGCACCTGTGTGTGCCAATAAACAAATAAACAAGTTATTCCATTATCCCACAAATTTGTCGACTTGCATTTGTAGTCTACCAACTGAATAGCAGTTTCACATGAAATCTTCTATGTTTATTGTATTAAGGAGGATTACACTGCCCATTGCATAAGAACTTATTTTTGCTTTGTTGTACTTGTCCAAAATAACATAGTAACACCTGTTTCCACTGCTACCGCTGAAACAGAATAAGCAAGAGATACTGTCATATAAGAGTAGAATAAAAAAACAATCAAGTTGATACAAGAAAAGTAAACAAGTTACAATCCAACAAATAAGACAAGTTACAATCCAACAAATAAGACCAAAACTGTTCTTGCACACTTTGGCAGAAACTTGCTGCTCCGCAGCTCTTGTTGTACAATCAGATCAAGGAAATCGTTATTCTTTCCCTTTAAGCTGTTACTCCTCTTTGTAATTACCAATAGTTTTTTCTACTAGTTGAACCACTTTCCAAAGCCAAACCACAATTTTATATCATATGGAAATGAGAATTTTAATATTCAAAAACTCCATCGACCTCTAACTGAGGCATCACCCCTTGTAGAGGAATTTAAACCTTTTATATTAAACTTTGAATCAGTCAAGGACCTTTCCAAGCCGTGACTTCTAAGTGAATTTTTAAGATCAACGCTTTTACTCCTGTGACATAATGTGAATCAAGCCTCTATACACTCAATTCTCTTGTGGCAATCTACAAGGATACTTACGGTAGGTCTTCATGCGGCTGATTAATTTATTTTGGCTAGCAGCCACTGCTCAATATTTTAAGGAACATATTGTGGAGCTGGTGGCCCCATGATTGTATTTTTTTTTATTCAATTTTAAACATTCAATTTTAATTAATTTTTTCAACTGTATGATGAAATGAACAATGCTAATAATATTTTGTGCAAGTAAAATCCGGAGGGAAAAATTGGAAGCAAATATAAAAAGGGAGGCAAAGAGATTTGTGGAGCCACATGCCATTTTTTTTTATATGCAACAATTTGCTTATTTTCAACTCCCACATTTTTGCACAGCTTATTTTTAATTTTTAAGCTGCTCCAAAAAAATAGGAAAAGATTTTAAATTATCCTATTTCCGAACTTAGACTTAAGCAACAGCATGGGGACAGAGGGTCAGATGCCAATCTTTTTGTTGGACTAGTTTGGCCTCCCACGAACCCTAGATTGCATTCGCTTCCTATTTTAACTCAACAACGAACAAAAGGGAAACACATTTACTTCAATCGACATTTCATCAAAACAAGTGATAGCAATGATGCTTTGCCTCCACAAATCACCATATAATTTATATTTAATCAATGAAGCTGCCAGTCAATCACTACAAAACTGAAAATGCACCACACAACCAAACTGGTACCTACAAAACATAATAAAATAAAAAAAATAAAAATGGAAATGTTGTTTTGGTTGATACATGATTGTAGATACACCTAGATGTTCTTGTATCAAGGAGCTTTGTTTAGTTGCATCTAGTATGGCCAATGACAAAGTATCTATTTGTGATCATTTCTCTATTAAATCCTACAAAATCTTTTGTCAAAAACATTAGACATGATTTATCCAAATTCTATTTCGAATCTTACCATACCAAATATTTATGTCCCATCATTAACAAGGATAATATGAAGTTCATACCTATAGTTCCATCACTCTCTTACGTGTCTTTCCGAGGCTCTTTTCATGTGAAGTAGACATCTCCTCTTTCTTACATGGTTCAACCAAAGAATTAGTTCCATTCAAAGTAGCTATTTTCTTGATAATGCCATCATAGTCTAGAGAGATATGAAATGGTCTTGTAATTCAAATCAATACTCTCTTTATAAAAGTTGACTAGAAAAATGTCTATGATAGAATTGAATGGTGATTCATTATCCATGCTTAGGGCTCTTGGATTTGGAACTATTTTCATGTATTTAGTTCACATGATTTTTATTGATTCTTTTTCTTGTCTTGTTATTAATGGTATTTAATTTGATAAATTCAACCTCTTTTGATCAATAAGAAAATATTTCCCTCTTGCACCCTTTCTCCATGTGTTAGCTACTTAAAGGTTTGACAATCTTCTTGCCAATTAAGTCTTGCAATGTCAAGTCAAAAGAATTTCCATTCCTAGGAATTCCTCTTAGCAATTGACTAATGGAACCTTTATGGATGACTCCTTTATTACACTCCATGAAGATGGAGACAAAATAAAAGAACACTTCAAGTGTGTCTTGACACTTTTTATCTTTCTGAAGGCTCTAGACTATCTAATGGAATAAGACATGGTATCACATGCAATAATTTTCCTTGCATCTTAGATGGCTACATTCTTTTTGATGGAGTTTATTAACCATGATGATTATTTTGTTTTTTTTGTTTTTTTGTCATACTTGCGTTTAAATATTGTTAGTCCAAGCTATTATAATATGTAATTGAAAAATTTGAGAAAAATATTGTCTATTAGATTACCAAATTTCCTTTTCTAGCATGCAAATTTCCTTTTCTAGCATGCAAATTTCAAATTTACCTACCTTAGTTCTCATAGCTACACGTGTTTATTGCTCCTCTTTTTGGGTTCCTTCCAAAGCATCATACCAAAAGCTTAATAAGATTTTTTAGGACTTCCTTTAGGCATATTTAGAACACAACATGAGTTTCCATTATGTTTCTTGGGAACTCTTTTTCTTGCTAAGAGATTCTGGTGGGCAAGGTATTATTAACGTTAATAAAGAAGGTGTTGCCTAATGTGCTAGGCGGATCATCAATTCTTGCACGATGACAATAAATCCTGGAAGAGCCTATTTCAAAACTACAAATATTTTAGTTCACCTTATGACATTCATCTTGGAAAGTCTTTGGTTTCTAATCCCTTGAAATTAATCCTATGCATATTAATCAAGATCAACGAAAAATTTGTGGTGATGAGTATTTGGAAATCCTGGGAATCTATCATGTTATGGTTGCTATATAATGCAGATATATTTTACAATGGTCTAACCATTAACTAACATTCTATATGTTGGTCTCTCATCATATTTTTTCAAGATAACAAATTGTCTACTACTCATTAGATGCACTCCCTTACAAATTTTAGAAAGGGAATTAGACACCTTTAGGATCTCTACTCTAAGGCTACTTCAACTCATATTTCCTCACTTTAAGCAAAAGTATACTTTAATTTATGCCATGTAGACTAGGAAATATTTGGGTGATAATTGAGATTGTTCCTTCTCAGGATTTGTACAAAATTTCTCAATTAAAGCTGTGTGTAATTTTTATTATTGACGTTTTAGATCATACTCCATGATCTATCACTAGGATGTTGTGCAGAAAGAGAGAAGAATATAATAATAAAATTGCACACAGTTTTAAAACCAGAAATTTTGTACTAATCTATCAGACTGTGGAAACTTCATGTTAATAAATGTGATGTAAGTTTTCTATTTTGTAAAGTTATTTGTACTGAAAGATTATATAAGATGTTTCCTTAACTGTAAATTGGCTGCAAAAATATAAAAGCACAGAGACAACACAATCAATCTTAGCCAGAGTTTAAAAAATAGTTATATTGAGTAGGAACAAAATTGAATTAAGAGCTTATGGAGTCTAGTCTTCCGGTATTATTGCACAACAGAGTATGAAATGTGGCTTGCATTGCTCTACAATTCTACATCGGTTATTTGCCTCCCCCTCCTCTTCCGCCTGTAAAATTCCATAAATTTTATTTCCTCATGTTTATTGCATGCAATCACTTCTTATTCGGAAAGGAAACAGGGGAAAGATCACGGCTTTATTCCAGCGCGATTCATTTTACCTTTGATTTTGGGATCTTCTCATAGTTTAGATCTCCGCTAGAGTGGAATGAAATCCTTCTGGTTCTAACAGTGGAAGACGCCTCAAATGATTTACTCCACAGCGTCTTTAACAGGCGGCTCGACTTATGAGCAATGTTTTTCAGTGGATTCCTCGAGAGATGCTTTTCCTGCAATTGCTTATCTTCTCTTAATGCTACCCTTTCAGAAATGATGTTTTCCATTTTTCCAAGTATTAGATCCTAATTTTCTGAAGGAGCAGAGTATAACGGAATATTTTCTATTACCTAGAGAAGATTTAGTCTTATTTATGATAGAGTAAAGAGCAGAACTGTCACAAATGAATTGAAAAAGGAAAGTCGGTAAAATTAACAAAAACTGAATTTTCTAAAATAAATATTTCTAATATGTCTTGTGCTTCTTTATTTTTTGTAAATAAATATATATTATTAACTCGCTTTGTCTTTTTGTTTTCGATAAGGATTTTTTAAAATAATTATTGTGTTGTTTTTTAATTTTTTTAAAATAAATAAATATTGTTAAATGTATGTGTTTTTTTGTTTTTTTTTTACGGATTGTGCTCGCTGTGTTTGTAGGGTTACCTCTCGGCGTAATTTATTTGGATACAAATAAATCTTTTTATCTAATTCTCATGGACTGTGATACTAAAATATAAATTGTCAAAAAACATGTTTAATTTATGATTGTTTTATACAAAAGATCTTTTATAAATGCAATATTTTGAAAAATTAGAAAATAATGATAATTATTAGTTAGAAATATAAAACTAGTATACATATATTAAATATTAATATATATAAAATATCCTTCTTGAGGCATCTATTTTCATCATTTTTTTCTCTAATCAAAACTCTAATCCTAAGTCTAATTGAATGCTATTTTAAATTGTAACCAATTTTTTTCTTTCATATTACGGACTTCAAATTTATCTTCCCAAAAATAATATTAAAATATATTTAAAATAATATTTAAATTTTATTAAAAATATTTAAAAAATTAAAAAAGCAGAATCTCGAACAAAACTACAACTTTCATAAAAAGAAAGTTGTTTTCTAAATTCATTTTAAGAAGTTAACAATAATGACTGCATTTTTTTTTCAAAAGATAAGAAGATAAGATTTAAGAGTGGATATGGATTTGCATGCCATTTGAATGTCAATTTCTAGTTGAAGAGTTTTTCCTTACACATTGCTTTTTGATGGATGCCATTGTAATACACAACTTGGCGTAATAATGAATCGTTGGTTAGACCTCTTGCAACAAAAGAGTTGAGTCAAATGGCTACCCAAGGTCTCTACAATCATGATTAACAGTCCAA
Source organism: Sequoia sempervirens (assembly GCA_007258455.2). Classification (NCBI taxonomy): domain Eukaryota; kingdom Viridiplantae; phylum Streptophyta; class Pinopsida; order Cupressales; family Cupressaceae; genus Sequoia; species Sequoia sempervirens. Next base: position 29,994 of record VDFB02340125.1, on the reverse strand, counting down.
AAAATATTGACTAAAAGCTTAAATGATTTCCTTGCAATTTCAATAGTTCAGGCTAAACAGTCACAAAATAAAAAATTTAGAAGATTTCATTGAAATTCAAATAGTTCAAGCTAAACACATTTGTGACCAATGGTATTACCGAGACTGTATAGATTCATTGTATGCTCAAAATGTGGGTCAAAATTTAAAAATAGAGAAGCTGTGTTTTTTTTTTTTGATACGTAAGTTGTGGGGATAGGGGCCCACTCCCTTTATTAAAAGATAAACAAATTACAAAAGGCTGCCAGGAAGCAGAGAAGGAACAACAAGCTACAAAATACTTCAAAAGAAGAAAGAAAGAAAGAGGAAACCTAAAGAGACTTACGAAGAAGAAAGACTAAAACATAATTCAACATAGCTACAAAGGAACCCAGAAAGAGAAAAACCAGAGCACAAAGACTCAAAAAAAGAAGGCCCAAAAACTATTTTCAGAAGAGAATCCCCTCCAAAGTTCGCTGCGAACTAGCTTCCACTGCTTCTAACCCTTCAGTGTGAAACTTCTCAGCAACAGACTTCCTCCCTGCCTTCCTCTTTAAACCACAATCAGGTTTAGATTTTCCACTTAAGAACTGAGAAATCCTGAGTTTCTTGGGAGGGTCTAAAGAGAAATCATCATAAAAGTCCTGATGCTGCCCATCCAAGTCCTCCATAAAAGGAAAAGTGCCATTAGAGTCTGAGCCATCTTCCTCCGACCTAGAAGGAGAAACAGAAGGGCTCTCATGAGCAGGGACAAAAGGAAGAGAAGGACCAGCTTGCTGATCCACAATCAGAGATGTGGGTACTTCCTGCTGATCCATAACCGGCTCCGTCACCATGGAAGTATCAAAGAACTTGCCATGATTCCTTCAAATGAACTCAGAGTCAGGAGAACTGCCCTTTTTGATCCACTTTTTCAAGCTAACATTCTCACCCCAGCAGAACGCTTGAGGGAACAAGCTTCAATCCTATGACCTAGCATATTGAATCGGAAGCAGCGGAAGGGTAAGCCTTCATAATTTAGAAACTGAGTCCAGACACCATGCGAAGAATGGATCCGAATAGAATGAGAAAGGGGTTTAGAGATATCCACCAATGCACACACCCTATAAAATCTACAATCTGAAGCAACCCCATTCGAATCAATCTTGATAAAAGACCCAACCTGATTGAGCATATTGCTAAGCATATCCACATTACGAAGAACCAGAGGCAGGTTGTAGAGCCTGATCCAAATAGGAATAAGAGAAATCTTAGCAGTGGCAAGATCAAAAAAAGGTGACCAAGGTGAAATAAAGAGGCAAAATTCCCAAGAAACCAAGGTCCTTCCTGCAGAACAAAATTGCAATCCTCCACAGAACAAAGGGTAACCAGAAAAAAACCAAAGTCCAAAGCTTCAACAGAGGGAAGAGACAAATTTCTCCAGGTGTCCTTGATCCATTCGAGAATAGAGGTCATCGAAGGTCACTTGTGTAGACATCTCAAAACAACCGAGTGAGCGCCTAAATCCTCCGAGACAACACCAATACTATCATTAGAAATACTAAAATTCGCTGGCTCCTCAGCAAAGGAGACAAGCGAATCCCCTAAAGAGAAACAACTAGTGCTAGCATGAGGAATATTATCCTTCTTTGGCAGAGGAGAGGGAGCAGAGAGAACCGAAGATCTGGGTTGAGTAGGGTTTTCCTGCAAAAAATCCCAACAAAACTCAGAGCAAACGTGATAGGGGTTCACCCTGTTCTGGCACCCATCAAAAGAGACCTTAGGCATCGCACCAGAAGCATCCTCCAACTCGTTGGCGGCCAGGAACTCGATAGTCTGAGAGGGAGCACATGGCTCAAAAACCAGAGAATCCCCGAAACGGAGATTATACCGCTTTCAGCCCACTCCCATCCCAGTTGACCGCCCACCACGCTTTGAGCCAGGGAGACACAAGATATTACCAGACGGGCGTTTCTTAGGCTCACCATGAAGAGGAACTCCATCCCCAAGTGCAGCCTGCGTAGAAGAGCCGCCATTGCGAGCAGCACCGAGAGAGCCCTCGCACATCATTCCCCTCAAGATCTATGCATGCAAAAAACTGGGATTGCTCGAGAAGTTGTGTTAACGATATCATGTTTTCCTATATTTTTTTCTTAAAAGACAATGCAAAGAATACATAGTTTTAAACATATTATACATATTTAGTATGACAGTCAAGTGAGTTTGGTTATAAAGGAAAATGATTTTGACTACATTTCTACACCAGTTTCACATGGAGGAAGTAATTGGCTACCTAATTTTAAATTGAATCTAATAAAGGATGGTGAATTAAACACAGGTACAAATTACATTGAGATCATGAAGACATTGTTTTTTCCCAATACATTATTAGTGAGGAGCCTTCTCTTAAGAGTAGTTTCAATACTACTGCTCATCCAGGGCAACCAAATGCAAATGCAAAATCCAAGCAAGTTGAAGATCAATTTAGAGTTTTACAGAAATGTAGTTGTTCTGAATTTGATATAGAAGATCACTCTAAGCAATGCTCCTAGAAATAAAATGGCTGGGGAGGAAATGGCCTTATTCATGTTCTAATTCTTGAGCTTTCCTGTGACAGCAGCCACACCCATGAGAAAATAGTTTTGCTTTATGTTAATATTAATTTGGAGAGTGTTCTGTTGCTCTTTCTAGTTAATGTTGAACTTTGAGGAAAATATCATTTTCAAATGCACTCTTTACTACAATACCCAAGAATGATACCATTGTTTGTTAGGAAATCAACATAGTTCCATGAGGAATTTTCTACTGCATGAAAACCATAGATACCTTTGATTTGCTCATATATGTGAAATTCAACATCTTTAACCAAAACCAATAAAAAGTCCCAAATAGATCCCACAAATTACCACAACTTTGAATTATTCCAAGAGGCCTTTCAACTAATGCATCCCCTCTCATCAATATTTTCCAAACCTTAGTTGCTCTATTTACACAAAATCAAATTTGAATGAACCATGTTTACTCCATTATTGTATAAATGATTTTGTAGCTTTTCTGTGGTGCATGTTTGCATGCCAAATAATTTCCAAACCGATGTTGACAGGGAAGGATATCTAGCATGCAAATTCACACTATATGAACAACATTTGCTCCATTTATATATAAGTGAATTTGCGTAAACCACTTTTACTCCATAATCATATAAATGGTTTTGCAGCTTTTTGTGGTGCACATTTGCATGCCAGAAATATTCCAAACCTACGTTGCTGATAGGGAGTAGAATATCTAGGATGTAAATCTGCACTAAATAAACAACATTTTCTCCATTTTCATATAAGTGAATATGCTTGAACAACTGTTGCACGATAATTGTATGAATGGTTTTGCAGCTTTTTTGCGGTGCATGTTTGTATGCCAGATATTTTCCAAACCTTAGTTGCTGACAGAGTATGATATCTGGCATGCAAAATTAATGCTAAATCAACAGTGTTTGCTCCATTTACATATAAGTGAGTTTACTATATAATTGTAAGAACAATTTTGCAGCTTTCTATGGTGCATGTTTGCATGCTAGATATTCTCAAGTTTTAGGAGAGCTGTTAACTCTACACTCACAAAGCTTCCTTCGGTCTGGCTATATTAGGAATTGCTAAGTGGTGCTCTCCTCTTCCTTTGACTCCCTCTCTTCACCCTTGCAAGCTCCCTTTAACTTGATCCTAGATTTTGTACTTAATTAATTACATCTCTTAAATAACGTTTATTAATATTTAAATTAGAGCTTCTATCAAGAGTATACATCACAATGTATACTTGAAGAGTTTTACATATAGCAGTGACACTTGTCAATAACTTAATAATAATAACAAGTTTAGTACTACAAACGTTTTTAAAATATTAGTGGCCTTCCACTAAACACCACCACATTGGGACATTTAAAAAATAAATTAACTGGAGAAAGGGAGTGGTTCTCGGATTCTCCAAACGATAAATTGAAAAGTATCCACTATATTTGTATGTGCATCTATTGTGACAGAACAACTTGTGTGAATAAAATTAAAAATATTGATTATATGAGTAGATATGATGTCATATTTATTTATGCTCCTAAACACTCCCCTTGAGAGTACATTCTAACCCAAAAATTGCAAAAAATAGAATTATATTTCCACTGGTACATATAGTTAATTTTACGTATATTAAACATCAAAAAGTGTTTTGACATTAATTTCATTTTTAGAATTTTACTATGAACTTCTGGCCACACTTGTGTACTAATAGTTCAATATTAAAATGATTTAGATTTGTAGGATGAGAGCATCAATATCTTTGAAAATCATACAAAAGTTAAGAAAATAAAAATCCTGAAGACAATAGTGATATCATATATATTAGAGATTATACTAACGACACTTTGCTAGAAGATGGTACAAAAAACAAAAAATGAACTTTTGAAAGAGAAAATAACTCAAATCAAAAAACTTAAATAAAAAAACTGAAATCCAAAAACTCAAATTGATATCAAGAAGGAAAAACAAATCATTATGTTTCATATTACGATTAAAAAATAATTGATTACAAGTAAAATAAGAAATGCAAATACCTGCACAATCTGCAATTGTTGCTCTCTCCCAATCGCAATTTGGACTTATGTCTCTCCCTTTTCGAAGATGGTTGTCTCTAGTTCAATATTAAATCTCTTTTTTAACTCCACCTACATACAAAAATTATGTAGTTAAAATCATTGACTATTGATTGAGGCAACTTTGAACAAAATAAAACAAGATCCAGATCTTATCTGCAGTAATATGCAACAAGCAAATCATCAATCCAAGTAAACCATGACTAAAGCTTGCATTACTAAGTGAAGCTTTGTACAATTCAGACAACATACACTCTTGACAAATTTGTTTGCTAAACAGTGTACATGCACTGCATTACATAACTTTGAAGGGTAGTGTTCACAGAAGTTTATGTACGAAATGAAACGTTGGCAATATAGCTTTAAAACAACTTTAAAACTAAAAATAATATTAAAAATAACAACTTATTGAAATGTTGGCAATACAACTTTAAAACAACTTTAAAACTAAAAATAATATTAAAAATAACAGCTTATTGAAATGTTGGCAATACAACTTTAAAACTAAAAATAATATTAAAACAACTTTAAAACTAAAAATAATGTTAAATAATAGCTGGGTTTCCGTCTCCTAGAAGCTAGTGGTCACTGGGTAGATTGAGCTCTACCCTTGTGCTAGGGGTTTCTTCATGGCAACCTTTGCCTCCCCATGGAGCAAGACTGTGTGTTGGATCGAGGGTGGATGTGGGGGATTCATTCTCTGTCCATTTGTCCTTGGTCTCGATCATTCAATCCCCTTACAGAGTCGCTAAACACTAGACCTGTTTAGGTCCATCTACCGAATCTCCCCCTCCAGTTTTGGGAGGATTCATGTTATGAAGCTATTGGAAACTCCATTGGACACTTTTTAATAATTGACTTTGCGACTCGGGAGCTTGGGCATACTACGGTAGCGCATATATTAGTTGATCTAGACATCTCCAAACCCCTCCATGGTGATGTAGTCTTATTGGTGGAGGACAGACCTTGGAAGTAGCTCCTAGACTATGAGGATCTCCCCTTTCGGTGTCAGAGATGCTTCTCTGTGGGTCATTTGGCCTCTACTTGCCCACAAGTCCACCACAAGGGTGTTGCTACTTGGTTGAAGGATGCTCTCTCGGATCACCTCACGATGGGTTCTCCTCTTTCAAAAGTTTCTTTTGAGGAGGTTGACCCTTTTATTTCTCTCATGAACCTGTGCCTGCTCCTCTTCCAACTCCTTCCGTGGAGCCACTGTTGGCTCAATTTGCTGATGATGTTCTGTCTGAGCCTACCCGAACATCGTTGATTGCGTCTGATGGTCCTTCGTTCATTCTTGTTCCCTCCCCTACATTGCCATCTCTCTCGCTGTGTGGTGGCTCATTGCCCTTGGTGGCTTCGATTGATCTGTTCCTCTCACCTCGATTGGTGGACTTGGATCCTGAGTCTTCTTGGTCTGTTGTGTTGAGGAAGAAGAAGGGACTCCCTCGATCTGTCACAACTTCATGGCCTAGGGTTAAGGGAGTCAGATTGGTCACCTTAGATTCTGGGGTTGCCTAGTCCTGGTCTGTGTTTCGACAACTGTCTGTCAACTGTTTCTGTGTGTGGTCTGTCCTCTTTTCCTAGTTCATTCCTATTTTGAACTAGCTTCTTTCTGGCCTTTGGGCTTTTTGTGTAAAGGGTACATCACCCTGTAAATGCTGCTTACTTAATAAAAAACAACTTATCAAGATTTTAATAAAATTATCTTAATAATTTTTAAAAGATTTTTAACAAGATTATCTTGAATTTTTTAATATCAATTTAGTAAATGTCATTTTATTGTAATATTAAATTCAATATTTTATTTATGTGTAAGCTTTAAAAGTATTCATTATTATCATCCTATATATATAATATTGCATTTATTTAATTTTTTGTATTATATATTCAAGATAATCTTGTTAAAAATCTTCTAAAAAATTATAAAAACATGAAAATATTGTAAATTAATATGTATTTCCATAACAAATATTATAAAATGATATATATTACTAATATTATAAATTAGAATACTATATTATATTTCTTTAAAAATGTCATATATAGTAAAGCTATAAAAAGATGATGATAATGCATGCTTTTAAAGCTTACATATAAAAAAAATCTTAAATATAATATTACAATTAAATAAAAATTCTAAATTGATATTAAAAAAATATTCAAGATTATCTTGTCTAAAATAAGGAAATTTTCATAGTATGTAAACTGCTTTAAAATATGATTTAAAAGCATAAATCTATTGAGGGTTAGTAGACGTCAATTTAAATGGGAAGAATAAAAATGTACACATACTCGTTGATGTGAGTGTAAGAATCCTCTTGGCTTAAATATTAAATTTACTGTTATAATTAACAATTAACAAAAAAAATTTAATTCATATTAAAAACAAATCTTTTAAAAATATTCTAAAAGATAAAAACAATTATATTCTATTTTGAAAATATTCTAAATTAATATATATTTTTATAATAAATATTATAAATCATATGTATTAATATAAAACAATGATAACTATTAGTAAAAATGTCAAAAGTTTCTAAATCCATATTAGAAAATATTCAAAAAGGTTATATTATTTTAAATTATTATTATTTTTAATAATAAACATTATAGAATGATATGTATAATAAATTAAAATACTATATTATATTTTGCCTATAATAATTTTTTACTGTTTAATAAAAATAAAAGAAGTCAAATAAATTTTAAAGTTGTAATATACAGTCTAAAATTGAAAAAACGATCATATAGACCATCAAATTTTAGGCCCATTCCTGCCTTTAATTTGAAGTGGTTACTATTAAATCAAGTAGTATGGTGAGAATGTTTGCTAGTTTGACAATACTTCATTGTAGTTTTAAAGTTGTAATATAGGGTCTAAAATTGAAAAAATGATCAAATAGACCATCAAATTCCACGCCTGATTCTTGCCTTTAATTTGAAGTGGTTACTATTAAATTAAGCAGTATGGTGAGAATGTCTATCAATACTTCATTTTAGACAAGCACTTTAACATCATGCTGATTGAAAAGAAAATTTGTTTTGCTGTATTTGATTTGATTATAAAAGTCTGGATTTTTACGTCAAGCGTCTCTTTATTTGAGAGTGTTGTCCTGACAACCCTTGCAATATGATTAAATGAATCTCAAGCATTCAGATTTTCCGTCATTTTTTCGGTTGTTTTTTGTCACTTTTTACTTTTCCCTATGACTTGCAATATGTGGTATTGACCTTTCATTCCTCCAATTTAGCGAGCTCAACCTGAAAATATGGTTTCCACGAGGGTTTTTGAGAATGTTTCTTAAAATGAAAATTACCGCGAAGATCCTAATAATGAGCACATTTAGGTTTTAACATAATGACATCCTTTATCCTACGTAAGTAATATAAGTAATATATAATGTAAATTTTGTATATTAAAAAAATAAATATAAATATATTTTTATATTATTTATTATTATTATATATTATATTCTCTAATAAAATTATTAAATATATATAATATTTTTATAATTATTAATTAATAAACATTATATTCTTATTTAATACAAAATATAATTAATATTTTTTATATTATATAATACAAATTAAATTATATACAATATAATTATATTTATAAATATATATAATAGTAAATATAGGTTATATTATTATTATTATATATTATATTTTAGAATATAAAATATAAAATATAAGTATGAAATTATTATAATTAATAATTAATATATTTCTATATAGATCAAATTAAATTAATTTATAAAAAAATCATATGTAATGCCCCGCCAAGCAAGCTCAAAGGATACAATACATCTAACATTTATGGCAATTTTTTTTTTTAAAGTGCTAACTTACATCATAAAAATCATATATCACATGATATGAAAACTAAACATGAACTACACATAACAAATCCCTCGGGTTTACTTGACTGCATTACTTTTCACAACAACATTATTACATCACATGGAAGGTAGTATACACCAGTAATCATAGGATAACATGAGCATGGTTAACACATTAATCAAGAGTTACAATATTGCAATGTTGTTTCCCAACATGAATGGGGAAGATACAATAAAATGGAATGTTACATATGAAATGAAGGAGTTCAAAGCTGCAATATTGGATTCAACTCTGGTTCAACTCAAGAGTCACTGCAGGGTACAATTTCACACTTCACGATCGATGACTGGGGACCCAATGGGGTGCATAGCACGTTCCACCCAACCATGTGGACCCGAAGGCCCATCCCTCGTGCTAAAAGATGGCAAGAAGGATCCCCAACAATAACCATCATACAGAACAAGGATACAAGACTTCACAACAAGATCCATAATAACATAAGGCAATCTCAGCACAAGATATAATCAACACAAGATGTGCCCAACATAAGGAATAACCAATAAAGCATCAACATACAAATGCCAACATGTGCTTCCAGAGGCCCAAAAATAACATAGAGGGAAACGAAGCATAAATGGTTGTTAAATGAAGAGTGTCATCGCAATGTTGCATGGGTTACCCTGGCGAATCTTCCTAGGCCCCGACCCCCAACTTGGGTTACCCTGGTGACCTCTTACGAAACCCGGCCCCACATGCAATCCAATGTGGCATCCATTATCTTTCATAAGGACAAGACAATGATTTTTCCATTCCAGGCCTTCTCAACTCATCTCAAGTCCATACAAGCACTTGAGCCATGAGTGAGGTATTCACTTATATCTTGTTAATGTGTGATTCTATCCAAAACCCCTAAATAAATATTATCATTTTCACTTGATTAACAAACTTCCAATGAGTTACCCTGAGACCACTTCCGGGTCTCGGCCCCCATTGAAAGCCACTCCCCTTATGAACAACATAACTCAAAGACACTATCATGATAAGTCCCCATGCAAAACATATAAAGTCACAAGATAAATTGCATTAAGCAAGGCATATTCCATCCTACACAAAATCCTCATAACGAATCTATTTTCAAGTGCAAGGCTAAATCCAAACATCAAATAGATCATACGAGCAATAGTTCACAAAGAACCAAAAGTGATGGCCAATAATAAAGCAACACCCTTCTTTCCCTTTCTTTGGAAGACTGATAAATCACTGAAACAAGGGTTTCCCAACAAGGTGGCAACAAAACTTGTTCTCAAAATCAACTTCAATCTCAGAATCAAACAATCACAAAGTCAAATCTTCACAAAAGTCCATTTATCACAACCCAGTTCCCAACATTAACTCAAAACATTACTCCAAGACAATACATAAAACCCTTCATTTTAAAACCAACCACAAGCAGAAGTCATAACCTCATAGGACCATTAAATTCACTATCATCTCAAACTTATAAAAAGAATTTAAAATAACCAAAGAAGATAAATACCTCAATAAACATTTATCACATTCAGATTACATTCACCAACAAATCAAAATCAATAAACTTAAAAAAAAAAATTGAATCAACATCTACAATTTATCTTTTCACCCGACAAGAAATCATTTAAATCATCAAAGACTATATACCCATATCTTACTAATATTTCACTATGCTTATTATAAAATCGTTTAAAATAAAAGAAGTTTTCTAAGCATAACAACAATTTACTTCTATTTTAAGTCATGATTTATAATCTTAAAGCTACTTAGAAACTAGACATCAATCTTCTTTTGTTTTTCAAGATTTAAATAGCGTAGATTTTTCTTTAAATACAAGAAAGATTTCAATAATCTACCCAGAACCTAGTCACAAGAGAAAACAATTGGGAAGATAATATTTCAAAGCTATTTGTATACTGAAGCAGACATTCAAGAGTTTGATGTTTTTAATTGAGTCGGATAGGAAGCCTAAATACCCTCATTGACAAAGGATTGATGAAGATCATCTAAGTCTCTACAACAATCTATTTTCATGTGCTGTAGATGTGACAAGTTGCCAGTAGAGAGGTTATTTAAATCAAGACAAAATTTTAGTTTCAAGCGCTGCAGCTGTGACAGCTTGCCAAAGGAATCAAGCAGAATAATAAATCTATTCGCTCAACCATGTTCAAGCTCTGCCGCTGTGACAGGTTTCCAACTGAAACATGAAGGTTATATAAATCATGTCAACATCTTATTTTATTTGTGCTGCAGCTATGATAGATTGTCAAAGAAATTAAAGAGGTTATTTAGACTTTTACACCATTCTAAGTTCAAGTGTGTGGCTGTAACAAGTTGATAATGAATTCAGAGAGATTATATAAACCTTTAAACTTCCTATTATGTTCAAATGCTACGACCAAGACAGGCTGACAATGAAACCAGGGCGATTATTTAATTTACTACACCTTTGCAGTCTACAAGTCGCAACTGTGACGGGTTGTTGCATTTGTGAGAGGTTTCAATAGAATCAGGGAGATTATTAAAATCTATACACCCTACCATGTTCAAGTGTTGCGAAAGGATTCATGGAGCTTGTTTAAATATCCCCTCCCTTCTATACCACAGATTTTCAACGCCTAACACCAAAGTTACAGGTCACAAGATGGAGGGAAATCTTATATAAGGATAAATTTCATTGTTCTAGGTATCAGCTTTGACATGGAGCAATAAGATTGTAAGCATACTAGTGAAGCATCCCAACTACAAGTCCTTCAGTAATACATTTTATAAGCATATAAATCGATTGCAACTTATCAAATGTTCTGAGCACACATCACACTCCCAAAACATGCATCAACTAACGATGACACCGACACAAGGTAAAGAGGTAGGTATTCGGCTAAAAGTCAAAATACTTAGTAGAATTTAAGAGAATGATTTACTAAGAATGAGAATCGAGTACCAATCTTTTTAAAATATGCATCGATCAATAAAGATACATCGACTTAAATGAAATTAGACCAGCGAGTATGATACGCATACTCATCGAATGATTACTTTAAACAATGCATCACAGATTAATAATATGGGATCGCCATAAAGGCATCAATGGTAGTTCCAAATCTGGACTGTAATAAACAGACATCATATTCTAGTCAACTATATAAACATTTATATTTTAGAAGGCTCAAATCAAAAGATCGGTTTGTGGGTAGAGATGGTGTGAAGGTGAAGTTGCAAGAGTGAGTAAAAGAAACATCAAATATAGATAACCTTCGGTTCGAATTTCCCATGCAAGCAAGAAATGGGAGTCTACACAAGGCATACGTTATATCTACATAAGGTCTGTAGGAAAGTCTATAAAAACTTTCAAGCAGATGCGATAGGCAGGTATAAAGCCAAGTTCCACTATATTTGCTCGTAGCCTTAATGCCTACGCCAAAATGGGAGCTTTGGATTAGAAAATGGGCATCACTCCCTTGTGGTTCAATCAACTAAGATAGTTCATACTTAGACATGCATGGCTTAATCTTTCAGACAAGCAAATGACTACTGGCAGGATCGACCAGGTAACCATCAAAGAAACTATAACTGATTTAATGAGCCATCCGCAGTTTCACAGTATGAACTAGTTCATGTTTTCCTCGCCACCCTCTCATGAAAACTCATACACATTATAATCTTGCACAAACTTATCATAACAAAGGTGATTATGAATCCGCTTGGTCATTGATGCGTGGCTGTCAGTCAAGGAAAGCCAGGGGCCATGGATTTTTGTGTTGTTGTACTTTGGGCTGGGACTAGTTCAATTGACATAGGAAGATCTTAAGAGTCCTCTCTCAAATTTTGTATAGGTTCCAGAGGTCCACCTAGGGAACCACGAAAGCTTAATAGCTGAAGGCCATATTTATGCTCAGTGAATGTAAGCACGGGATTCTGAAACAATGTCTTGCCAGCAATCTTTAGGATAAGTAAGGGATGTGCAATATGCGTAACATGCAATGATGTTCAAAACTCATAGGTGCCAAAGGCTTAACATAAATCAAACAATTTAAAGGATTAAGTTTGAATGACAGAAGCAAGCCATATCCAATATCAATTTCAGGAATCGACACCCAAAAGAAACGACAACATACACGATGGCTGGAATAAAGTAAAATGAAAACATTCATAATATCAAACAACATAGCCTTTTACCAAAATCACATTATACCGATACTTATTTGGCTTATACGCTGGTCAGAGTTGAAGTCGTTTCCGTAGCGCTGCAAAAACTCTCAAATTCTGGCATCCGTCTACCACACTACAAGTTGAAGTCTTTGAATAGTGTGTGCGCAAGGATGAGAGGAAATAGAATGGAGAAACTCTCAGACCCCCATGCACCATGGTGAACATTCCAGAGATAATTTTGGTTTTTTTCGGTGTCTATACCCACAGAAGTAAAAAAAATATTATCTCCAGGAACCAATGCCTCCGAACCAACATGCAAGGAGAAGGTATGTCACAACCAACCTAGCCCCCTATCGGTACTGACATGCAAGGAGAGCCGTTGAGTTACAAAAAATTGAGACCCCTAAAAACGTGCTCCTGGGCTAGGATAAACTATAACGATTCCCTTATCCGCATTAACATGCAACAAATATGATTGGTAACTGACTTAAGTCATTCCTCAATCCCCGTATGCAACCAACTATAATCGATATGAAATTAAATTCCCCCCCATGCAAGGCAACCGCAACAAAAATTTAGGAGAAGACTCTCACTCAAATTCGACATGCTATAACTCTTTTTTTTTTTTTTTAATATTAAATTTTATTATATATACATATTCCTGAGTCGAGTGAGAATTACTTAAAGATGATGATAAAAAATAATGCTAGCATACGAATAAAATATGGCTTATATCTCAACTCGACTCAAAAACCCTCATTTATCAAACGGTTTATAATTTAAACAATCCATACACATAAAATCAAATAATCTAAATCATGAAATGGTGAATCGGGGAGGGGCACTACATCCTCCCCCCCAAGGATTCGACTTACTCCTGGAAGTCGCATGGTTAAACGTAACATTCATAATTATAAGAGTCATCAAAATTCAAGTAACCGAATATGAAAACGACCAACGACATGACATCACAAGTTAAACAATATAATCTCGCTATCATCATGACAACACAATCCAAAAAGCGGAAGAACAACCAAGACAATTGACAAAACATAAAATCCATACCGACTGGGTTACACAGTGGGAGTACATATTCTCGTCAAGGATGATGGAAAAGTTGGGAAACCTTCTTGTCAACTCTATTTTTCCACATTATTCCCATTGGGTTTCTTGAGGCTCGCCCAATCCTGCCAGAGCAGGTGGAATCGAGGCTTACTACCTGCAACCTGCATAAAAGCAAACATTGTGTACACCACATATATATATCAAATCAACCTAGTGTAGAGGAAATTGTCGTGTCGTATGCCTCTCATGAATGTGTGATACGACATTGTCCTTCTAACACTCTACAATTAGTGATACATCATAAACAATCATCAATAACAATTACTAATCAGATGCAACGATAGTATCATATCCACATGTCAAACATAACCAATTAATTACCTTCATCATCAAGATTCGAAGCCGACTACCTGAAAATCATAAACTAAGATGGAAACATAACACATTAACACCAGTTATTCATGCTAATTCATTGCCAAAATACACATTTCTGGTTAAACTTCATCATTTAAACATCATGTACTACATTCTATTCATTACTGAATGCTAAATCTCACAATATATGTGTCACAAGATCATAATTTATGACCTTTTCAGAAACAGAAACATAATTATCACTTCAAAACACACATAATTTCAGATTTAACACACATACACCGCATACACACTCAAATTCACTTCACACCAGAGACACCACAAAGCAACTCAAGGGTAACACAAGAGTTCCAAAATGCATTTCCAGTAGGAAGGATATCGGTGCATTGCGCACTACACCGAGGGTCCTATCCTTTCCACTAGATTTCTGCACCATAGAACCTACATCACCCAGAGACAAACTAAGGCAACCAAGTACATACTACACAAACAGACTAACACACCCTTACGAGTATGAGCAACTAGGTCAACACAATGGGCTCATAGTGCCCTAGTGTATAAACCTGTGCTCTGATACCATCTGTAATGCCCCGCCAAGCAAGCTCAAAGGATACAATACATCTAACATTTATGGCAATTTTTTTTTTAAAGTGCTAACTTACATCATAAAAATCATATATCACATGATATGAAAACTAAACATGAACTACATATAACAAATCCCTCGGGTTTACTTGACTGCATTACTTTTCACAACAACATTATTACATCACATGGAAGGTAGTATACACCAGTAATCCTAGGATAACATGAGCATGGTTAACACATTAATCAAGAGTTACAATATTACAATGTCGTTTCCCAACATGAATGGGGAAGATACAATAAAATGGAATGTTACATCTGAAATGAAGGAGTTCAAAGCTGCAATATTGGATTCAACTCTGGTTCAACTCAAGAGTCACTGCAGGGTACAATTTCGCACTTCACGATCGACGACTGGGGACCCAATGGGGTGCATAGCACGTTCCACCCAACCACGTGGACCCGAAGGCCCATCCCCCGTGCTAAGAGATGACAAGAAGGATCCCCAACAATAACCATCATACAGAACAAGGATACAAGACTTCACAACAAGATCCATAATAACATAAGGCAATCTCAGCACAAGATATAATCAACACAAGATGTGCCCAACATAAGGAATAACCAATAAAGCATCAACATACAAATGCCAACATGTGCTTCCAGAGGCCCAAAAATAACATAGAGGGAAATGAAGCATAAATGGTTGTTAAAGGAAGAGTGTCATCGCAATGTTGCATGGGTTACCCTGGCGAATCTTCCTAGGCCCCGGCCCCCAACTTGGGTTACCCTGGTGACCTCTTACGAAACCCGGCCCCACATGCAATCCAATGCGGCATCCATTATCTTTCATAAGGACAAGACAATGATTTTGCCATTCCAGGCCTTCTCAACTCATCTCAAGTCCATACAAGCACTTGAGCCATGAGTGAGGTATTCACTTATATCTTGTTAATGTGTGATTCTATCCAAAACCCCTAAATAAATATTATCATTTTCACTTGATTAACAAACTTCCAATGAGTTACCCTGAGACCACTTCCGGGTCTCGGCCCCCATTGAAAGCCACTCCCCTTATGAACAACATAACTCAAAGACACTATCAGGATAAGTCCCCATGCAAAACATATAAAGTCACAAGATAAATTGCATTAAGCAAGGCATACTCCATCCTACACAAAATCCTCATAACGAATCTATTTTCAAGTGCAAGGCTAAATCCAAACATCAAATAGATCATACGAGCAATAGTTCACAAAGAACCAAAAGTGATGGCTAATAATAACCCTTCTTTCCCTTTCTCTGGAAGACTGATAAATCACTGAAACAAGGGTTTCCCAACAAGGTGGCAACAAAACTTGTTCTCAAAATCAACTTCAATCTCAGAATCAAACAATCACAAAGTCAAATCTTCACAAAAGTCCATTTATCACAACCCAGTTCCCAACATTAACTCAAAACATTACTCCAAGACAATACATAAAACCCTTCATTTTAAAACCAACCACAAGCAGAAGTCATAACCTCATAGGACCATTAAATTCACTATCATCTCAAACTTATAAAAAGAATTTAAAATAACCAAAGAAGATAAATACCTCAATAAACATTTATCACATTCAGATTACATTCACCAACAAATCAAAATCAATAAACTTAAAAAAAAAAATTGAATCAACATCTACAATTTATCTTTTCACCCGACAAGAAATCATTTAAATCATCAAAGACTATATACCCATATCTTACTAATATTTCACTATGCTTATTATAAAATCGTTTAAAATAAAAGAAGTTTTCTAAGCATAACAACAATTTACTTCTATTTTAAGTCATGATTTATAATCTTAAAGCTACTTAGAAACTAGACATCAATCTTCTTTTGTTTTTCAAGATTTAAATAGCGTAGATTTTTCTTTAAATACAAGAAAGATTTCAATAATCTACCCAGAACCTAGTCACAAGAGAAAACAATTGGGAAGATAATATTTCAAAGCTATTTGTATACTGAAGCAGACATTCAAGAGTTTGATGTTTTTAATTGAGTCGGATAGGAAGCCTAAATACCCTCATTGACAAAGGATTGATGAAGATCATCTAAGTCTCTACAACAATCTATTTTCATGTGCTGTAGATGTGACAAGTTGCCAGTAGAGAGGTTATTTAAATCAAGACAAAATTTTAGTTTCAAGCGCTGCAGCTGTGACAGCTTGCCAAAGGAATCAAGCAGAATAATAAATCTATTCGCTCAACCATGTTCAAGCTCTGCCGCTGTGACAGGTTTCCAACTGAAACATGAAGGTTATATAAATCATGTCAACATCTTATTTTATTTGTGCTGCAGCTATGATAGATTGTCAAAGAAATTAAAGAGGTTATTTAGACTTTTACACCATTCTAAGTTCAAGTGTGTGGCTGTAACAAGTTGATAATGAATTCAGAGAGATTATATAAACCTTTAAACTTCCTATTATGTTCAAATGCTACGACCAAGACAGGCTGACAATGAAACCAGGGCGATTATTTAATTTACTACACCTTTGCAGTCTACAAGTCGCAACTGTGACGGGTTGTTGCATTTGTGAGAGGTTTCAATAGAATCAGGGAGATTATTAAAATCTATACACCCTACCATGTTCAAGTGTTGCGAAAGGATTCATGGAGCTTGTTTAAATATCCCCTCCCTTCTATACCACAGATTTTCAACGCCTAACACCAAAGTTACAGGTCACAAGATGGAGGGAAATCTTATATAAGGATAAATTTCATTGTTCTAGGTATCAGCTTTGACATGGAGCAATAAGATTGTAAGCATACTAGTGAAGCATCCCAACTACAAGTCCTTCAGTAATACATTTTATAAGCATATAAATCGATTGCAACTTATCAAATGTTCTGAGCACACATCACACTCCCAAAACATGCATCAACTAACGATGACACCGACACAAGGTAAAGAGGTAGGTATTCGGCTAAAAGTCAAAATACTTAGTAGAATTTAAGAGAATGATTTACTAAGAATGAGAATCGAGTACCAATCTTTTTAAAATATGCATCGATCAATAAAGATACATCGACTTAAATGAAATTAGACCAGCGAGTATGATACGCATACTCATCGAATGATTACTTTAAACAATGCATCACAGATTAATAATATGGGATCGCCATAAAGGCATCAATGGTAGTTCCAAATCTGGACTGTAATAAACAGACATCATATTCTAGTCAACTATATAAACATTTATATTTTAGAAGGCTCAAATCAAAAGATCGGTTTGTGGGTAGAGAAGGTGTGAAGGTGAAGTTGCAAGAGTGAGTAAAAGAAACATCAAATATAGATAACCTTCAGTTCAAATTTCCCATGCAAGCAAGAAATGGGAGTCTACACAAGGCATATGTTATATCTACATAAGGTCTATAGGAAAGTCTTTAAAAACTTTCAAGCAGATTCCATAGGCAGGTATAAAGCCAAGTTCCACTACGTTGCCCGCAGCCTTAATGCCTACGCCAAAATGGGAGCTTTGGATTAGAAAATGGGCATCACTCCCTCGTGGTTCAATCAACTAAGATAGTTCATACTTAGACATGCATGGCTTAATCTTTTAGACAAGCAAATGACTACTGGCAGGATCGACCAGGTAACCATCAAAGAAACTATAACTGATTTAATGAGCCATCCGCAGTTTCACAGTCTGAACTAGTTCATGTTTTCCTTGCCACCCTCTCATGAAAACTCATACACATTATAATCTTGCACAGACTTATCATAACAAAGGTGATTATGAATCCCCTTGGTCATTGATGCGTGGCTATCAGTCAAGGAAAGCCAGGGGCCATGGATTTTGTGTTGCCGTACTTTGGGCTGGGACTAGTTCAATTGACATAGGAAGATCTTAAGAGTCCTCTCTCAAATTTTGTATAGGTTCCAGAGGTCCACCTAGGGAACCACGAAAGCTTAATAGTTGAAGGCCATATTTATGCTCAGTGAATGTAAGCACGGGATTCTGAAACAATGTCTTGCCAGCAATCTTCAGGATAAGTAAGGGACGTGCAATATGCGTAACATGCAATGATGTTCAAAACTCACAGGTGCCAAAGGCTTAACATAAATCAAACAATTTAAAGGATTAAGTTTGAATGACAGAAGCAAGCCATATCCAATATCAATTTTAGGAATCGACACCCAGAAGAAACGACAACATACACGATGGCTGGAATAAAGTAAAATGAAAACATTCATAATATCAAACAACATAGCCTTTTACCAAAATCACATTATACCGATACTTATCTGGCTTATACGCTGGTCAGAGTTGAAGTCATTTCCGCAGGGCTACAAAAACTCTGAAATTCCAGCATCCTACTACCACACTACAAGTTGAAGTCTTTAAATAGTGTGTGCGCAAGGATGAGAGGAAATAGAATTGAGAATCTCTCAGACCCCCATGCACCATGGTGAACATTCCAGAGATAATTTTGGTTTTATCGGTGTCCATGCCCACAGAAGTAAAAAAAATATTATCTCCAGGAACCTTTGCCTCCAAACCAACATGCAAGGAGAAGGTATGTCACAACCAACCCAGCCCCCTATCAGTACCGATATGCAAGGAGAGCAGTTGAGTTACAACAAATTGAGCCCCCTAAAAACGTGCTCCTGGGCCAGGATAAACTATAAGGATTTCCTTATCCGCATTCACGTGCAACAATTATGATTGGTAACTGACTTAAGTCATTCCTCAATCCCCATATGCAACCAACTATAATCGATATGAAATTAAATTCCTTCCCCCCATGCAAGGCAACCGCAACAAAAATTTAGGAGAAGACTCTCACTCAAATTCAACATGCTATAACTCTTTTTTTTTTTTAATATTAAATTTTATTATATATACATATTCCCGAGTCGAGTGAGAATTACTTAAAGGTGGTGATAAGAAATAATGCTAGCATACGAATAAAATATGGCTTATATCTCAACTTGACTCAAAAACCCTCATTTATCAAACTGTTTATAATTTAAACAATCCATACACATAAAATCAAATAATCTAAATCATGAAATGGTGAATCGGGGAGGGGCACTACAAAATTCAAGAAGAAGAAGTTGGGGCAGTAGTAGAGAAACAAGAAAACACATAGGTAAATAGTCATTTTTATGATATTTTTTAAAGAAAATTTGATGTTAAAGAGATATATGAATTTGTGCATGTGAAAATGAATGAAAAATAAAGTATTGTTGTAGTGAGTAACAATGAAGTTATAGAGGTAGAAATAAGTGAAGTTGTAGCAAAGCTTTGTCTAATGAAGGAAATTGAAACACTAAAATGTTTAGGGTAGTAGTTTGAAGAAAATATAGAAAGGAAGACAAATGAGAAAATTGAAGGAGCAACAAAAAATTAAGAATAAGGTGACTTATTAATGTAGATTGCAGTAGTAGAGAAGGAGTGGCTTGCATTAACAAAAGGTGAAATACAAGTTGTAACAAATATTGAGGTAAAGTTGGAATTTTTAGAATTATTTGTTGATAAAGGAGAGTTTGATTTATATGAAAATGACAGGGTTTACAATAATGGACATGAGATTTATGCACTAGTAGGGAAAGAGGAGAAGATTGAGATATTTGTTATTTTTGATAATTTGTTGAATTTGATGTTAAAACTTATTTGTATTTTGATGAGTTGGCGAAAAAAAGTGAAATGGGAAAGATGGTCATGGGCAACAATAACTGGTCACAAACAGAAAAATAGAAAGGTATGATAAAATTTATTGACATAGAAGAGAAGGATGAAGGAAGAAAAGGTGAGAAAGAAGTGCAAATGAAATTATTTGATTTCTATGAATTTGTTGATGTTGATTTGTATGCAGGTGTTGAGAATGATGAAGTAGGGTGGAAAGAAGAAATTTGGTATAGTAAAGTGAATTTCATGAGGGGAAAAAGAAGAGTGAGGATGAAGGAAGGAAGAGATAAGAAGTTTTAGAGAAGTGTGAAGAAAAAGAAATAGGTAGATAAGGAGGAAAGATGGTTGAAGAACAAGCACCAAATCTTTAAATGTTCATGAGCTCCAACTCATGGAACATTTCTTCTTACCCTCGATGTTTGATGTAGGAGCATCCAAGGGTACCAAGAGTTCTTGTATCCCCAAAAAAATATTTAAATTTTGTCATTTTGATTTTTTTTTTTGGGTTTTTTGGTGGCATCTTGTAGGCGACAATTTCAATTATTTTAAAATCTTCTTGGTGAATTTGAATTTAATTCCAATTCAAATTGGAAGTTTTGTGAGGTGTGAATTAATGAAAATATTGAGAGTTAAAAAATCTCATACCCAAGCATGAGGGAGCTATTATTGGGTGATGTAACTCCATAATACATTTTAGAAAAAAATGCATTGAAACAATGATAAGAGTTGCAATGCCAGAAAAAGAGGTAGTGGAGTAGGATTGTGGAGAAGAAAAATAGGGAAAATGAATTGATTTTTATAGGAAAAATTGAATGAGGGAGGTTACCCATTCCCAAGAAAGAATAAGGAAAAATCTAGAGGTTTGATTGACATTTTTTGGGGAGAGAAAGATTGTTTGAATCGTGACTGTGAGAATTAGTTTGAGTAAATTGGACAAAACATTCTCATATAGTAATGAAATTGAGAATTTCAAAATGATTCAAAAAGTTGAGAATGAGGCACACCAAACCCAGAAGGAATTTTAAAATATTCATGATAATCAAGGTGTAGTAATGGAAAAAAGTGGTGGGTTTGTGGAATTGTAGTGATTCTTTCCTATAGAATTGATTTCAATTAGCTTATGGAATGCTAATAGCATATGTTGTTGTTGTGGCTACACATTGAATGTAAGAATCTAATTATTCAATTTGAATGAAGAAGATTTGGTTATATTTTCCATTAAAAATTTGTTGCAAATGTTTTCAATTTTTGAAGTACGATTTTTGGCAGTGTTATGGCTGCTTGGATGGGTTGTTTGAAAAAATTCCCCATTCTTGACTGCATCAGTGTAGGATCACGGGGGTCCAAACAAGGCCCTTAAGTGACAATGAAAATTCAAAAAAGTAGAGTTAGGAAATGTGATAAAAATTTGAATAGGTTATTAACATGATTTGGAAAATATTTAAGAATTAAATTTGTAGCAAATTGAATGTAGTTTCTAAGATACTAGTCCTCTTTTGGAAAAAAGTAGATCTATTTGGTGAAAATTTGAAATTTCAATACAGTAGTACCAAATTTTTAGGAAGAAAAATAAAAAAGCAGGTGTATGTTTGACCAACCTAAGTACAAGCAAAAGATAATATATTTTTTGGGAACTTTCAATATAAGAAGAGGACACATGCCTGGATGTGCCACAACTTTTTTAATAATTTTTTGTAGGTAAATAATTAGTTATTATTTTTTATGTGAAATTTTAAAAAAATGTTAAAACTTGTTTGTCTGACCACCATAGCTTGGTCAAAAATTTATAAAAATCAAATTTTCTTTATGTTATCATATAGCATGGGAAGCATAGAAAGTGTTGGATCTTTCATATTCAAAAAAATGTGAAATTGTTTGAGAATTATAGATTTTTTCAATCAGCCTAGGTATCAATCAATACTTTAGTCAAAATCCATGTAGAAAAAAAAAAAAAAATTATCTACTTAATTCCAAATAATTCATATCTTATATTGGTGGAAAGCTAGTAATTTTATCAATAAACCCTTTTCATTTCATCAAATTTGGATAAAAAATGTCATCAACCACTTTTCGGTCATATTGCCACTTTTGTGACCCCCATGATCCTACACTCACCCTAGTGCTAAAAAAGAGCAGTTGATGTTGTCTTTCACTTTGATTTGTTCCATTATGTTGTCATGAGTTAAGCTATTTGTTTTAACCTCTATCGCTACTTTGATAAGATTCTTTCTATGAATTTGGTAGTGATGAAAATGTTGTGGATGTGTCTCTAGTGCTTGGTTTCCATGTGCTTTTGAGAATAAATGATAAAAAGAGGAAATAGTGCATTGCAGTGTTGTTTTGGGTTATAGAGATAACTTCCTTTTCTACTCTACATTTCTTCTTGGTTGAAGATCTACCTATGCAATTCAAAATTTTTGATGAGAGGTATTCAAAGATGTTATATTGAAGAGATGGAATGTTAGATTGTCATATAGTAGAATTTGTCTTTACTAGTGTGTGACTGTGCATTACAGAGGTGTCTGGGGGAAATGTTTTTTCTTTGTGTTTCTCCATAGTTATGCTTCAAGTCCTACAATTCAGAAGGTGTGTTGATGGTGTTGGTAGTTTACCTTAGTCAAGATTATTTGAGGTTTGGTGCTTCAAAAGATAGTTTTTCAAATGATAATGTATGACAAAGTAGTTTGAGTGTATTGGGTTTGTACATTATTTCGGTGGAAGTTGTTGTGAAGGATTTTGTTGGATTTCATGGTGTTTGAGGAATATTCTAGATCATGTTCAAGCATGGTGTGTGGTTCACAAGGCATCCTTTGGTTTATGGAAGCATGTACTTTAAAGTTTAATGGTGTTTGTTGGGGTAATGGTCAACATGGTGTTTACACTACATGCAAAGGATAAATATTGTTTTTGGTAGCATGTGGTTAAATGTTGTTGTTGATTTGGGTCCCAATTAAGTATTGATATGGTCTAAATTCACTTCTATCTGCCATGGAAGTGTTTTGGCACCAACCTAATTTAAATTTGCATGTTTGAGGTACATTGCTGACCTTGGAAGGGGTTTTTGTTTGAAGTATGGAAGTCTGGAATTGTTGATGCAACTTAGAAACATGAGCATGAAGTGTACATACAATGGTTGGTTCAGTAGACCTGGTGATTTCATTGATGTCAACTTTGTGGGAAAGCATTTTTGGTGTCATTTGTATAGTACTAACTATACCAAAAAACTGATCTATCAGGAATTTTTCTAAATTCTCTATGTTGATGATGTTATGGTTTAGTGTGTTAGATTTTGGGTCTGCACTTCACCACAAGAAGAGGTATAACTCTTTTCTTTTAACCATAGCATTATTATTGGATTATATAGCTATGTTCAAGATCTCCTGAAGTTTTTTGAAGCGTATTGGAAGATATTAATAGAAAAGTTCAACTCTA
Organism: Sequoia sempervirens; assembly: GCA_007258455.2. Classification (NCBI taxonomy): domain Eukaryota; kingdom Viridiplantae; phylum Streptophyta; class Pinopsida; order Cupressales; family Cupressaceae; genus Sequoia; species Sequoia sempervirens. The sequence goes on along the minus strand of VDFB02340125.1, from coordinate 6,195 downwards.
TATATCATTGTCATCTCTTAATTCGATGTATAAGTGTGGGAGATTTTGCATTTCCTTGAGAATAATGTTTTGGTGTTTCATCTCTAAAGTTAGTCTCACTGATGTTGGAAAAGTGTGAATTTAAAGAAAGATCAAATTTGGAAGTTGTGTATATTAGGAAACGTATGTATGATTGGAATTTTTTCAATTAGGTCCAATTCCTAGCCGACCTAATATACGATGTGTTGAGAAGATTAAATATGCATTCTAGATGTTAGTTTGAGATATTTTAGATCCATGTCAACCTAAATTAAGTATTGTATGTTTCCTTGGGAATGAAGATGATTTTGAATCATGTGAGATGTCGACAAAAGATATTTTAGATTTTTTTTGTTTACATCTAATTAGTCTGACCTAATTGAGGTGTGCAAATAAAATAGGGTAGATATATGAGATATTTGGAGTTGAAGAGATAGAGATAGAGAGCATAAATGATATATTGGGTGCGAGTGGTCTCATATGTTGCAGACATGAAAATTCAGTGGTAAGAGTTCAAAATTAGAGTAGTGTTGTTGAGCAACTTCCAAGCAGAGTAGTACCACATATTCAAAGCTGCAAAGAAACTAAAATACAACACAAGAGATGTGCACTTTATATCTGTTCAAACTTTGGCAGTGGGCTATTTTTGTATTGTAATTAACTCTAGTTGTTAGCATTATAAGGAGAGTGTGTCTTGGTAGTGAGCCCCTGTAATATACAATATCCAAATATATTATATTATGAGCTAATCCTCACCATCGTTTTTCCCATTTTTGGTTTTCGAAGTAAAAATCTTGGTGTTCATGTGTTTTGTGACTTTGTGGATGATTCACGCTTTCATTCTTTATTTTAGTTAATATTTTTTGGTGATTGGATAAGTTGTGTTCAAAATTTTAATATAATACTGATTCACCTCCTCCCATCTCAGTATTATGAATGTTCAATAATTGGTATTAGAGATTGGTTCCTTTAGAAAAGCCTAACAACTTGAGGAAGATCTTGGAAGTTTGAACACATGGCAAACAAGAAGTGTCATGTTCCTTTGGAATAATTTTTTGCAATTGAATATGTAGAAGATGACTACATGTTTGACAAAGAATAACTTAAGCCTTCTCTTGAAGATCTTGATAGAGTTTAAACTAAGAACACAAGATTTAAGGAAAGCCTAGGAGAAGAAAATGAATGCATAAAAAATCTGAGAGAACAAATCAAGAAATTCAGAGAAAGACATAGGGAAGTCAATGTTCAATTGAAGCAAGAAAATGAAGATATCTCCAAATTGAAAGTTCAAATGGAAGAAAAAGGAAGGTTTAAGGAATTCCTGAATGCATTGGTACAAAGCAAGACTAAAGAATGCTCTAGACTTGAACAAGAAGTGGTAAATTTCAGATTTGATCTCGAAAGGAAAGAATACATGAGGAGAAATTCAAAATAAGTACTACAATGTTTGATTTGTTGATTGCAATGAAAAACCCCCCTAAGGAAAAAAGTGGTTTGGGGCTTGAAGAAGGACAAAGTTTGAAAGAAAATCAAACACTTACTAAGGTTGAAAATCAAAATAAGATTCAAGGCAATAAGAAACAATTTAGAAACCAAAGAATCAATGCTAGAAGACCTTCTTTCGATAACCAAATGCTCAAAGGTACTCATCTCTCAATCGTATTTGTTTTTCATACAATAAAAATGGGAATAAAGGAAAAAAATGTAGGAGTAGAATGAATCAAAATGTTGGATTCTTCTTTGGACAATATTTTGCATACAATAAATTTTGACATAGAAGAACTGAGTGCAGAAGTCAAATGATGAATAGATATAATACTACAAGAATGTTTTAATCTTTCAATGGCTACTGCTATACATGCAATATATTTGGACATAAGGCTAACTAGTGCAAATAAAAAATGAATAGAAGTCAATTTTTTTTGTGCTACTTTTGCAACAAACCCAAACATGTTTCAAGGGTTTCTAGAAGAAAAAATAGAAGACAGTTCAATATGGTGAAGAGTAATGAATCTATGAAGAAATTTGATCCTATTGAGGTTAAGAACAAAATGAAAAAGATATGGAGAAAGAAATAAGAGTCTAAGAATACAGATGAATTAGGAACTTCAAATGCATTTGTGCCTACCTTTGGTACATATATTTCTTCTGAAGAATAAGCCCATGCTAAAGCATAGGGGGAGCAATAATAGAAAATTCTATTAGCCCCCTAGAAATATGAGGTTCCAAGACTTGTCACAAAGATATATCTTGGAAGAGGAATTTATGAAGCTATAGAAGAAAGATACAGAAGGAAATATTGTAATGTGGAAGTTTGTGGAGCTTCTATAAATGAACTATGAATACATGGTTTTGAAGTTTTGATAGCTTTTTCTGAAGCATTTATTGCTAACAAATTTGTTGATATGGGTCAAATCATGTAGTTAAAAATGTATTTACGAATACAAATTCAGTTGATGCGAAGAAGTAAATTGAAGAAGAGGAAGTGGATTTGAGGCATATCCACAAATAAAAACAACAAAACCCTAATCTTGTAGAAGAAAATTCAACAGGTATTCTTCTCACTCAATTCTTCTTTGGAATTTTTATTTTAAATGAAATGGAAGAGTTGAAGGTAGTAAATGTCTCAGAGAGGCTACAAGTTAGTTTGAATAGGAATTCTTGGAAAGTTCTATCAAAAGATTCAGCAAGTGTATTTTTCTGCACTCCCTTTGAAGTTTCACCTACTGAGGATATCTATGCATACATATATGGGAAAATAGAAGAAATTTCCTCTCTTAGATTAAGTGTTTTATGGAAAATAAAATTGGAAGAAAATTATGATACATACAAAAACCTAGTTGAAAAGAAAATGGATGTGTGGCAGAAGTTCCCACTAGTTGAAGGCAGAAAGAGGTACATTAGAGTTGTATTGAGTAGGATTCAAGAGAAATCTATTTGAAAAGACTAGCACAACTCTATAAGGAAAGGAACTCACCTTGAATACATTTGGGAATCTGGCTAATCCGATATGTTGCAATTCTTGTTGGACATAAAATTTTCCCACCTAATGATGGCTATATAGTTTTTGCTACTACTACTCAATTTGCATTTAACATGATTGAGAATGGTGTTGATTATGATCTTTGAGAGTTGCTTTGGCAACACTTGATGAAAAACATGAAGGAAATCAACAAAAACAGAAAACATGCATTCAAGTACTATACTTTGATAATCTATTTACTTTTCTACAGATAAGAAATACTAGTAATTGGAAAATTAGAATGGTCAAATATAGAATAGATAGCACATTAGATAAGAAATATTATGATGAATCTTGGTGGGCTAAATGCTCAAGAGGATTCTCTTGCAACATTCTTTCAAAAGTTTCATATGAGAATGAATGGGAGAATAAGAATATTGAAGAGTGTGGTGGAAAGATACTATGGAGACATCAATTTCCTTATCTCTAATGACTTTTACTTCATGGAAGTAATTGAGCCTAGACTTGTTTAGATTTTTGAGTTGGATTATGAAGTGACTGAGGAGGAAGTTGTTCATTATGTAAAAGTACTTCTAGGAAGCCTAAAGGACTATAGAGATCATGTTTAGAAGACAAGTCTATAACTAAAGCCACCAAAAATTCAAGAAGAATATGTAAGAAAAGGAAAAGTATTGTGATTCCTTTGGTTGAGATCAAGCAAGAGGTTATAGAACAAGAAGGAAGATTAAAAATAGATATGACCCAACATGAGCATGAAAGAAAAAGTACACAAGAATTGGATGAAGTAATAATTTTTTTACAAGAGGTAATCCCTAGTGCAAGCATTAATACATTAGTGTATACTATAGAAAATTTTAGAAGTATGGCTAATTCATTGAAAGCATTCATCTCTAGACCAAAAGAACAAACTAGAAATGAATGAAAAGAAAGGACTACAAAGGAGAATCTATAAGATATCAAAAAGAAATGTGTAGATGCACATCACAAAACCTTTAAGGGATTGAAGGATGCTCAAACTTGTGAAGAAGAAGCACAAAAATTAATATCATATTGTGTGAAGTAATCTAACTAGACATAAAGTACAAAGGATGGAATGATTATGACTGAAATTCAAATTAGCACTCAAGTATATGTCTATGATTTAGCAAGTGACAGGAACAATAAGAAGTGGTCTTACATCATGCAACTACAAGACTATTTATTTTCCTTGCAAAATTAGAGGACATAAAAAATCAAGTAATATGTGGCATTAAGGGAATTAGTAAAGATAAGACACACTCCTATATCTAGTGCCCTTGCTAGTGTTGATAAACTATTAGAAATAAACCTCTAACCCAACACTATAGAAGAATGAATAGTCTCTAACGAAGCTTGAACTACTATACAAGAATCTTGAATATTCAAAAATTTCTTGGGAAGAAGGAAAATCTACTTGGTAGGATACTGTGAAGAAACTCAAGGGATCTGCATCTTCGGGCTAATATTTCTTACCTTTATGATCAATTATCTTTTTATCTTTCAGATAAGATGCACAAACACACACGCACATATCCAAGAGAAATATACTAAACCCCTACATTACCTTTTCCATTGATGTAAAAGGGGGAGTGATAGCAGGAAGAAGAAAATTGTGTTAATACATTTTAGATGATTGGAAAACCTTTTTGGAAAGTCAAGGCTAATTATGAAAGGGGGAGTTAAGGTAAGGAAGAAATAAGTTTTGATTCATGACATGGAATTTTTTTTTGATATGCATGTTACCATCAATGAAAAAGGGGGAGGTTGTTAGAAGTATGAAAGATTGTCATTATTGATGTAGCTTGACAACAAGAGCATGAAGTGTACATACACTGGTTGATCTGATTGACCCACTATTTTCATTGATGTCAAAATTGTCGGGGAGCATTTTTGGTGTCATTTGTATAGTACTAACTATATCGGGAAGTTGATCAATCAGGAATTTAGCTATGTGCTTTGTTGATGGGTGTTTTTGCACCTTCTCAACACAGGTAGCACACAAGTATGCTACCTCTCTTGAAAGGTATAAATCTGCAAACAAGTTCCAAATTACTACCCCAAGGTCTCTTGGGTGTCAGGTCATATCAATGCTTGGAATAGTTCAATTGGTTGATGTGACTTGTTGGTAATCATAGGGTGGCCTTTATGGTTTACAAAGCATGGGAAGTTTGGTCTGCAAATGGAGTTTCAAGGTGTGGGAAATGAATGGATAGTGGTTGCTCACTCAAAACAACAAGCTAAAACTCACTATGTTCATCAGATTTACCTTGGTTGTGATGCTTGGAATCCTACTCTAACAAGGATTTAAAAGAAATAGGAAATGAGGAAAGGGTAAGAGAAGCTATTCTAAATCTAATCCATGAATGAACAGTAACAATGGAGGATGCTATAGTAGAAAGACTCCCATAACTGAGTTTTGCTTGACCAAGAGAAGCCTACAGCTACAAAAAACTAGTGCAATCTCCTAAGGTCTGCAGATTTTCAGATTGCACATGCACTTCATGAATATACAATTTAACTAAGTTGGAAAAATGGAATAAACAATCCCAGACTAACTTTACATAGTAGTTTTTCATCAACAAGTTCTAGAAGTATGGGATAGAAGTCCATCAAATACTATAAAAACAACCACCATTAAAGACATTCAAGATACTACAAGCTAAATTTAGTTGAAGTTTAATTATGCATGCATGATGAAAAAACTGAAAAGAAACACCCAAATTCATGCAATGCTTCTATCTATTGTTGCAAACTTCTTTTTGCACCAATTCACCAAGAACTACAAATGAGGAACAAGCCCCTATTTACAGTTTCCCAAAAGGAGAATGAATGGCCAATAATTAATAACAATGTGTGGCTCATATTCAATACAAGCTAGGGTTTCAGCTACCCCCAATATTGCACAATTAAAAATAGACTATTTTGTCCTCTTCTCTATTTTGTCTTCTAGCCTACTTTATTTTCTAGTGAACCCAACACTGTAGTAGCTTTGTCCTATAGTGTTTGTCATCCATGTTGTGTCTAAAAACTATTAAAATTTGTCTTCTATTCATTGTATTTACATCATTTCTTCATTGAATCTTGTTGTGGATTTGTATTGCAAAAGAGCAGACATGCTGCCCCTGATCTTGTGTGATAGCTCCAACAAATCATGATCATCATTTGGTGTAAAATAA